>CM035416.1:115641800-115804300 GCA_020310875.1 Ceratopteris richardii | reverse complement strand
TACACGCATACACACACATATACATCATACATGCACATTTACACACATATACACATACATGCACATTTATACATACACACACATACATGCACATTTTTACGCACACATGCACATGCATGCAGTTACACACATATAATGAATACACATAGACACATACACATACTCACATACACGTACACATACTCACATACACATACACATGCATAATCATATGTACACATACATAGACTCATATAATCATATTTACATGCATATATACACACACACATCACATGCATATGCACATATAGATACACATACATACACAACACATGCATACGCATAAATAAATAAACAAATAGATAAATCCTATTTCAAAAATCCTAAATTGAAAACACTAATTTCAATATTAGGATTTTAAAACTCCTAATTTAAAAACTCTAATTCAACCTTTTAGCCATATGTTTGAAGTATATGTACACATTGCATCTATTCCACCGATGTCCTACTAGAGAGATGTCTCTCCTCCCAACCTTACACCTCTATATATAGCTACTCAAATCAACGAGGATCATAATACATATAAAGATATATACACATCATGTAGATACACATACATAAATATAAAATGGATTAGATATATTATGCATCACACATACATGCCTAAATGCACACATAAATATATATATATACATGCATACATATTTACATGTACACATTTACACATAGACATATATACATATATACATGTACACATCACATATACATGCCTACATGCACACATAAACATATATATACATGCATACATATTTACATGTACATATTTACACATAGACACATATACATATATACATGTACACAATTATAAACACTTGCATATATTACATGAATACATGAATATTTTACATAAATGCATATGCATATATACACATATGCATACTAACACATGTATACATATATCACACACATGCAAACACATACATATACATGAAATACATATATATATGCATACTAACATATGTATACATATAATACACATGATTACACACACATATGCATACATACATGCTAAAAATTTGCTCCTCGAAGATAAAGCTATATATAAAGTAATTAGGCATACCCCCGAGCTTCATGTTCTAACTTAAAAGAACATGATTTCATCTCTCTAGTAGGATTCATCGTTATTCAAGTTAATAAAAAAAATCTATTATCTGATATCCATTCAGAAGCTTCAAGTTATTGATCGATAACTATAGTAGAATTTACTATCTAGTCTGCTCATATGTTTTCATTATTGCCATCATTTTGGTAAGACATCAATATAGTCTCATCTTCATTATCCTTATTGATTTCATTTATTTCTTCTATTGTTAAATCTATGTTCTCATGAATCACATCATCTATTGATGGATTAATATCTATTTTTGGTAATTCCTCTTTGTCATCAGTAGAATCAGCATGTAGAGAATTATCCTCTTCATCAAAAAGATTAGTATCATTATCACATATAATGATTCTAATTTCTCTTTCAGATGTTGATGTATCAGTATCTAATGTTGAATCATCAAGAGGACTTTCTTCGATCTCTCTAACAATAAACTTTTCAATTCAAGTTCTTGTTCTTACCTTATCTAAAGTAGGAATAAAAACCTGCATTGAATGGACACTTTTTGTTCGCCCATCCTTTAAAATTATTTTTCCATCCTTCAAAATGTGTGTATATGTGTGTGTATGTTTATATGTGTGTGTATGTTTATATGTGTGTATGCATTCATGTATATTATGTGTATGTTTATATATGCATGTATTTATATATATATTTATGCATATATTTATAAATAGATGGAAAATTGAAAATTATATCTTAATAGTGTCGAAACAAATACATTACTCCATCCAAAATGATTTTGAAGATTGAGAATAAGTAAGCTCGCACTTAGTCATGTCAAACGACTTCCTTCATATACATGAATACATGCTTTAGACATTCCTCTCAAAGATATTTCTCCTTTTTAGAAATATCAATGCTCTCACTATCATTTTGATACCAATCCTCAATAAAATCTGCCATGCCATCATCTTCATCATTGTCACACAAATCTTGTAATTTATTGTCTTTTGAATATAGATCTTTCAACCTTGCATATTCCACAGGATTACTTTTGCATAGCCTCCTCATAGAAGCTTCTGATAAATGAGGTCTTACTGGCAATTGTGAATGTTGTGGAGGAATATCATCAACATCATACATTGGAATCTACACATATAAATAAAATTCAGTATTCCATAAATGAATAAAAAGTAAACTTTAAATATAAAATTAAGTATATAACTTAATTTTATATGGATAGAAAAGTTTTATTCTCTCTAGCTAAAAGGTGCTCTTGGAGGTCTACGCCATCCATAATTCACTAATAGTTCATCACCGGCATGTAATGTAGTAATAGCATTGACAACTATGTATCTTGATACATCTTTACTCATGTATGGTGATTCATGAATATTTTCACGCTCCTCAAATGTGCAATTAGTCATTGAACTATTATGTAACCCTCGACTACTATTTATTAAACCTGTTATATTTCCATGTGTGTAAGGTCTTCCATCAATATATAATCTTTCATTTTCTGCATGTAAAATCCTTCTACAAGTAGGGGATGTTGCGTTCAAGCATATTCCATAAGCACTCATGCTTTGAACATAACGTGAAAGTCGATGCCAATCTCCCCATCCATATATAGGACCACAAAATGACATAAGAGTGACTTCAGAGTTCGGAGGCACATACAAATCCTCTACAATAAAGAGACCACAACCAGCATTAGTAATAGTGGATGGAGCAATCATATAGGGATTACCCCAAAAGTTGAAAACCTCTCCATCTAAAGGAAGTGGTCCTCTATTCCATCCTCCATATCTTCTTCTATCATATGTTTGTACTAAAGAACGATCACAAGCTGGCAATGGATAATCTCCAGCCATTTTAGTCTCTAAACCAAGAGGTAGAGGATTTCTAGAAACCTCTGCTTGTAATTGATGAACAGCAAGTCCATGACATGTATGAGGTATATTAACATTATGAGAAAAATTATCATCATCATCGAGCAAGTATTCCTGTATATCAACAGTAATTTGATTTTGTATATGGTTTTTAAATAAAATAATGACATTAATATATATAGAAAATACATACCCAAGCATTATCACGTTGACCAGGTGATGGTGCACGCTCAAAAGTACCATACTCTACCTCATGTTCAATACATTCTAATCGTGGTCTTTGATACGTGCCATAACAAGAGTTACACCAACATATAATATGCTCTTGATAGTAAAATTCATCATAATTCCTCTCGGAGGACACATGTGAAGTCGTTGCATGGGTAGGAGGTGGTGGAGTACCCTCTGATTGATCAGAATCTGCATGTTGCACGATGAGGAGATGGTGGTGGAGTTCCATCTGATTGATCAGAATCTACAAATAACGGTATTTGATATTAATAATCTGATTATCTACATACACAAAAAATTCACGTATACATATTTACACATACACACATATTCACATATACACATTTACACATACACACATATTCACATATACACAACTACACATTATTGTGGGATAAATTCATGTATTTTGTATGAATGAGTGTATATGCATGCATGTGTGTGTACGTATATATGTGGATATGTATATGTGTGTTTATGTTATATGTATGTCTATGTGTATATGAATACATATATGTATGCGTATATGTTTGCATGTATATGTGTATGTGGGTATGTGTATGTGTGTGTATATATGTGTATGTATTCTGATTTTTTTTTTCTGTTTGAGATTAAATTAAGAGGAGATATTGTATGGTGGAAAAAAATAAGAGACGACCTAACATACCACCTGAGACGTGGCAGTTTCTTCGTAGAGAGCTACGTCTTCAAGAGTCATTTGCTCAGCAGAAGGTACACAAATTAATAGTTTATATTTATAATTTTTATATATTTTAGTAATTTTTTACATTTAATTTATGTATTTTTTTCTTAAATAAACAAGCTGCTGCAAAGAAGAGAGTGGAGTCGGGCCACACATCGCACCTAGGCCAAATGGGCCATAATGGTTTTGTAGCTACATTTGTAAGTATATGTGTTATTGTGAGTATATTTTTTATTTTAGTTAAAATGCAAGCAACTAATCTTTTTTATTTGTTTCAATGCAACATAAGGATTATGGCCGATATCCTACGAAACATGAGATCGAGTATGCTACACATTTTGGATATCGGTGTTTGAGCGAGTATATGTGAGATCATCCTGATGCCTTTGTGAGTATTATAAAATTTTATATAATTATTTTATTTTTTTGAATGGTTTAATTATTTTATTTATTTATGTTTGTTATATGTAATACAAGAGTATTATGGAGAGATAGATATGGATGAGGTGGAGAGATAGACAGAGGAGGGAGGATCTCGATCATCACAAGGTGATCATGACGATGAGGATGAGGATGATCAGGATGATCATGATACTGCTGATGATGATGATGATGATCATGATGATGATGATTAGGATTTTAGTTGATTATGACATTGGATTATATGTATTTACATTGATATATATATATATATATATATATTCTTTTTTTATCTATATATTTTTCATTTCATTTATGTTTTGAATTGTGTGTATGGTATTAAGTAATGAAGAGTTTTGTTCTATTGATTGTTAATATTGTTTATATTAAGCATGTGTTTTAATACTTTAATTATATGATTCATTCATATGTGTGTACCTAAGTGTATATGTATGTGTGTGTATATGTATGTGTAGAGCAGGTGAGCTTGCTAGCATTTGATTGACTTTATTTGAGGAGAAGCTTCGGGGAAGTGTCAAAGCATGAGCAATTTGAAGCAAAGTCTTTGGGAGGAAGTGGATGCAAGACAATCAACTTTGGTGATTCTTAACTGTGCAAGTATGTAGCAGAAAACACACTCTATTGACAAGCTCTAGCCATTTGCTCACCCCTTCGCCCATATGAACCTCTTTGAAAGAACTCCAATCTTTATTCATTAAGATACCACTTTGTTTTCAACTTAACCATAAGTATCGAAGTTGAGCGCTTCATGTATGTACTTGTTGCAAATGGCCATATATACTTGCAAGTGGGCGTGGACGACGCCATCATTCTAGGGAGACCCAACTATATCTATGAAAAGTGGGGCGACGCCCATGTGGTGAGATATGAAATTGGCATCGCCTTAATGGAAGGAGCTATTGCAAACTTGGGCGACACACGCCCTTTATGGGAACACATATTGAGGCGAAGTCTCAAGGAGCATCCAAGCATTTGTTGCAAAGTTGGGCGACCACCAAGATAACGTGGGGCGACCACCATTCTCATTGCCAACTATATTAAGGCAACCACTTCCTCTAAACTTGGGCGAGCCTCCTCCTAGTCACCCCTAGCCCAGGGCGACCCTCCACCTCTTCCTCCATATTGGGCGACCCTAGCCCAGGGCGACCCTCCACCTCTTCCTCCATATTGGGCGACCCTAGCCCAGGGCGACCCTCCACCTCTTCCTCCATATTGGGCGACCCTAGCCCAGGGCGACCCTCCTCCCTTTTCCCCATTTGGCCCGGCCATGGGGCAACCATCATCCTAGGCGACTACCACTTGTGCGAACTGGGCGACCACCCATGGAGACTCACTACAAAGCAAGGCGACTACCGACTTAGTATGGGCTCCACCATGAGCTACTTGGGCGGCAAATGACGGGCGGAGGAATATCGCCACTTAGCTTTGGCGGTGTCAGAAGCTAAAATTGGGGGCCTTATTGAAGTTGGCTACCAGAGCCAAAATTAGTCCTCTCCTCCACCTCTTGACCACCACTTTGGCGTGTGCGGCACTTAAGGCTTGATTTGGCAGGGCCACCCTTGGCCACTCTGGAGTCTATATAAACAGATGTTTGGCACCCATTTGGGGCTGAATCGAATGTAATTTGAATCGTGTGGACTATTGCGTATCATCACTATCATCATTTGTTGATGCTAGTTGAGGCTATTTCTTTGGTCTACTCTCTGCACTTTGTTGCTATAGGCACACTATTGGAGGTCACTCTGTGATGATTATACAGAGCGTGGGCCTCCAGTGGAGTTGGTGATTAGCATTACAGGGTGATTGAGTGGCTTGGATCTAGTCATTGGCATGCATCGGTGAATTTCTTCAGGATCAAGTCATCTTCTTTATTGTATTCACTTTGTTGGTCTCACTCTTGTATTGTTGCTAGTTAGTTTTGGAATGGCATGCTAGCCCACTGTTACATCCTTTTGTAGTATTTTAGCTCTCTGTAATCATTTTCAAAGTTACGAAGTGATTTCCTCTCTCAAGAGCACTTGTCATTGATCCTTTCTCTACACCTATATGTTTCCGCTTCTATTGGTTTCTCTGTTATCAGTGAAAGTACCTGCACACAGGAATGTCACAGGGTATACTTCCCTAAGGAGAACCCCCCTTGAGTAGACGGAGTACTGGAAATGTATACAATTTTATATTGTTGGAAGTGGCTACCCCAGTACCTCCTCAACAGTTTGGCACACCCGGTGGGATACTTGCATTTTTGTGTGAGGTATTTAGTGTGCACTATATAGTTTTTGTTGCATTAATTTCTTGATTTTTTGCATTCTGTGAGTGGGTACATGACCCACACTCGAGTAGATAGAGAGCCCCTTCGTGTACAAAAGAGCCTCAAGAAGTCAGCTCTACCTTCGGCTAGTACCCCTCTACCCTTAAATTTTTCCATCGATTTGGCTTCAACCCCGCTTTCAAAAGAGAAGCTGAGGAGGACGTTAGATTTTTCCTCTGATACTTCAGAAGAAGCACCAGTGCCAATGGAGGAACTTTCTCATTTACTCTCTAGGTTGAACATCAAGTTCCCTACATTTAAGGGATTGGCTTATGAGGATGCGGATGACCACGTGAGGAGATTCGTCTCATTATGCCGTGGACGAGGATTGCAGAACCGAGAGGATGCAATGTTGGTACTCTTCCCATCTACATTGGAAGGCCTTGCGGACAAATGGTATAGTCAATATGCAGATGGACACTTCACTACGTGGGAAGCACTGAAAATGGCATTCTCACAGACATTCCGACCAAGCAACTCCTCGGAAAGAGCTCTAGATCAGCTAGAGAACCTAAAATTGAGATCAGGTGAATCCTTTCATGAACTTCACACTAGAACAAAAGCACTTGTTTCACGTCTGCCACATGCTCCAGGTGATTTCTTGGTAAAAAAATGGATAGAGAAAGCTTTGCCCAAGTCATCTCAGCAGAAGCTTCGTGAATCTCTTAGATTGGATGCAACACTTGATGATTTTGTTGCAACTGCATCACGCATTGAGGAGGCTAGATTACATTTTGAAGGGGAGGCCCAACCAAATTATGCATCAGACTTGGATCCTATCGGGCAACTCAGGAAGGAGTTGGAAGCCTTAAGAATGCAGCAAAGTCGCCAAGAAGAGAAGGTCGTGCCGCCGTCCCCGCCCCACACTGTTGATGAAGTAGCTCAACTTCGTCGTGAGCTCGAAGATTTGCAAACCACACAGGACATACGAAGACAGGTTTGGTGTACAACATGTAGCAATAGTGGACATTCCAATGTTAATTGTCCTAACAAGGTCAGTTGTCAATTCTGTGGCAAAGATGGTCATGAAGCTAGAGACTGCTACTACCTCAAGGGAGCACAACAACGAGGTAACCATCAAGCTTTGGATTCATATTATGCTAGTACTTCGAATGCACCTAATAGAGAAGAGACCCGTCCAACTCGGCCTAGATATAATAGGCCACTAATGTGTTATCGTTGTGGTGAGTATGGCCATATACAGAACAAGTTCTCCTTACCAGAAGGTGCACCTCCCTGTCAGCATTGTCCAGATGCTAAGGATCACTATAGCAGGGATTGCCCAAGAAGTCGCCCTCCTCCAATTCACATGATTGCAGTCTCCCCACAAGTAGAAGGTATGACCACTCAGTCTTATGCTGTTTCATCTCCGTCAATGCCAATGATGACTAGAGCCAGGCAAGCGGCAACAGCCTATAGGGAGGAATAACAAGGACTCAAAGATAGAGATGAGGAAAAGAAGGCAGGATGGACGGACCAAGCGGACATTGAAGGAGCTTATGAGAGGGTGACTACTTTGCTAAAAGTTCAACCAACAAGTCCTCAGGAAGACACACAAGAGGTGAACATTTAGGAAATCTTGAGAGGTATTCATCATAAGATTAGTCTGTACCAACTCATAAAGATGGATTCAAAAGTAAGAAGTGATTTGTTGAAGATTATACACTCTGCATGCTTGTGCCCACCTCCTAGCATAGATGGTTTTATGGTTGACTTTCCCCCTGCACCCCTGGCTGACTATCAGAGCTCAAGATTATCTGTTTTTATAAAGGATGAAGCTCTCACAGGTGTTATCATAGATGGAGGTTCTGGCATCAATTTGATGCCCGATTCATGTGTATATGTGTTTTAATACTTTAATTATATAATTCATTCATATGTGTGTACCTAAGTGTATATGTATGTGTGTGTATATGTATGTATGTGCATGTGTATGTGTGTGTATATGTATGTATGTGCATGTGCATGTGTAATTGTATATATGTGTATGAGTATGTGCATGTGCATGTGTATGTGTGTGTATATGTATGTGCATGTATATGTGTAACTCTATGTGTACATGTGTGTATGTGCATGTATATGTGTATATGTAGGTATGTGCATGTGTGTCTGCATGTTTATGTGTGTTTTAATACTTTAATTATATAATTCATTCATATATGTGTACCTAAGTGTATATGTATGTGTGTGTATATGTATGTATGTGCATGTGTATGTGTGTGTATATCTATGTATGTGCATGTGCATGTGTAAGTGTATATGTGTGTATGAGTATGTGCATGTGCATGTGTATGTGTGTGTACATGTATGTGCATGTATATGTGTAACTCTATGTGTATATGTGTGTATGTGCATGTATATGTGTATATATAGGTATGTGCATGTGTGTGTGCATGTGTATATGTGTTTTAATACTTTAATTATATAATTCATTCATATGTGTGTACCTAAGTGTATATGTATGTGTGTGTATATGTATGTATGTGCATGTGTATGTGTGTGTATATGTATGTATGTGCATGTGCATGTGTAAGTGTATATGTGTGTATGAGTATGTGCATGTGCATGTGTATGTGTGTGTATATGTATGTGCATGTATATGTGTAACTCTATGTGTATATGTGTGTATGTGCATGTATATGTGTATATGTAGGTATGTGCATGTGTGTGTGCATGTGTATATGTGTGTGTATGTATGTGCATATATATGTGTATATATGTGTATAATGTATGTATATGCATGTGTATATGTATGAAACATGCATGTGTATGTGGATGCATTTCCATTTGCATCCATGTGCATGCATGTGAATGTGCATGCATGTGGATGTGCATATACATGTATTTGTGTATATGTTAATGTATGTATGTGTGTGTGTGTGTGTGTGTGTGTGTGTGTGTGTGTGTATATATATATATATATATATATATATATATATATATATATGCAATAATGCATGCATGTAAGTCTTTTTATGTGGTTGTAGAAATGTTTGTGCATAGCATGTGTATATGTGTGTATGTCTAAGTGTATGTGCACATGTATCTGTGTGTATATATGTGTGTGTATGTGCATGTGTATATGTGTATATGTGTGAAAGTGCATCTTCATCATGTATAAGTGCATATCAATAAGTGTGAGTATGCTATCTAATGAAAAATAACACAATTCAAATGATATACAAAGAATAGAAACTGTACTTACAATAGTTGGCCATACTTTTTTCTTGGTTAGCTTCTTGAATAACCTGCAATAAAGAGAGAAAGAAGAGAGAGAGAGAAAGAGAGAGAATTCAAAGAGAGAAAGATGTAGAAAGAGAGAAACAGAGACAGAGGGAGACAATAAGAGAGAGCTTAGGCAAAACAACAATTCTGCATATACTTGCTTCAGCTCGTAAGCGCAGCGCAATTGCGAATGTTGGAGAGCTCTTCGATTAGATGCATGAAAATGCCGATCGAAGAGCCTCCAACATTTTAATTTTTTCCTATCAACAGACCGTTGTGTAAGTGATGCTATGAGCGACATGTTATAGTGTCACTTATGAACACAAAAAAAGCGTCACTTATGCGATGCAAAAAAGCGTCGCTTATGCGATGCAAAAAAGTGTCGCTTATGCGACGCTATTTAAAACCGTCGTGTTAGCGATGCTCTATGAGAGCGTCACAGACCCCATCGCACCACAAGTTGCAAAAAACATCGTTTGGCTCGTCGTTTAATCAACGATGCATGTGCGACGCTCATTAAGATGCATTTTGCAATTTTATAGCGACAAAATTGTGTCGCCTTAATGGTCGCTATACGCGCGTATTCCTTGTAGTGTCTGATGCATCCCAAAAATGTTGGGCAAGTCCTATGATTTGCTAAACATCATACTCAATGTGTAATTTATCTTTTTTATTGAAATTACTTATGATTGGTAGCTATCTAAGTTAATTAGATACCACCAAAAGGGATTTGGCTAATTGCTAGGAGGCTGAGAGGACTATTCATTATACTGAACATGTGTAGAGACTAAAATAGCAAGTCTATGACCTTGAATCAATTTCCTAGTCATCTATTTTGATCCATTGATTAGTGGATAATGTTTCAAAGCACATAGGTGATTATTTATTATCATTAGGAAGCTAAATAGGCCCACTACACTCTCCACCACTTGTTCTTGGTTGGTGTGAAGCAAGTTGTTGTAGCACCACTTCATCTTTGAAGACTATCCACCATCTCCTCCAACAACCTTCACTCACATCATTCGCTCACAACCATCATATCATCCTCATGTCTCCACGGAGTGCTTCTCACCTTCACCTTCACTCACATCATTTGGTCACAATTATCATATCATCCTCATGTCTCCAAGGATTGACAATTAGGAGGTGAAGCTCCTTGACGTGGTACTCATCCTTGTCTAGAGTGCCAATGAAGTAAAAAAAAAAAAATTCTTATGAATGTATGCTAGTGGTTGAGGTGTTTTCCTTTCTATCAATACATATATGTTTGTTTATTTAACTCTATATTTCATTAACTTCTATTATTCTTATGTCCTCTTGCACAACATCAAGATTAAAGTTGTTTCTTATATGTTTGTGCAAAGAAAATTAAATCTATGGCAAAGAAATATGAAAATCAAACATAATGTGAAAAAAATAATTAGCTTCATCTAAAGCTACATCCATCCTTTGATCCTTGGGGAGAGACATCTGATATTTCTTCCTCATCCCATGATTTTTTTTATTCTTGTCAAAGCTTCACCATGAGATTCTACCTTTTTTCACTTCGAGCTTACGGACATGAACAAATAAAGTAAGGTGAAAACGAGGTGTATGAGAGGATATTAAGAAGAGTAACAAAGAAATAAAACATTCGAGTTTGCAGTCTTTATTTACTTCACATGATAATTGGTTAAAGAAGATTTACTCTCCATCTTAATACTCAAGATCGAAATCATCTTGGCATATTGGTTAGCGTACCTTTGTTCCATAAGGGCAAGTAGGAGCATGCAGTCGTGGTTAGTCAAGTAGTCATCAGAGAAGGGGAAGCACAGAAGAGAAGGCTCGCAATTCAATGTTAGTTAAAATATTTAATATCATGTGAATCATCATAAACAATGATTTTTATCACTACCCCATTGTATAAGAACCCAATTTTGTAAACACATGCTCGATTGTGTGCAAGCCATAGAATCAAGCTTGAGGATCTTAGTTAGTAGCTACATATCAAATTTGATATTTTTTGGAGCTTGTTTGAGCCCTCGAATTAGCATTAGGATGTAAGTTTTAACTATGCTTGACACCATGTCTCAAACCAGCTAAAAGTGAGTCAAAATCTATAAATAGAGCTAGAGAACTCATTTTTGAGGCTAGGTTTTTTATATTCTTTTTGTTGAAGAGCTTGTAAGAGAATTTGTAATATAGATAATATAAAGTCCATTATTCCTTCTCATTCTTCTTTACCTTGCATGTGTGTGTGTGTGTTTGTGTGTATGCATCTCACGTGCTTCTCACCTTCCCCTTTGCACACATCACTCGCTCACGATCCCTTATTGCGCTCACAACTCCGTGGACTGACAATAACAAGGTGGATGTCCTTTAACGTTGGTACTTGGCATTGTTCTATGATGGACAACAAAAGCAATTTGGCATCATTCTTGTAGAGTGACACTCGAGGGCGAGCATGTGATAGTAAGATTGTTGATTAACAACATTGGAGTGTAGGTAATTAGATTTGAAGAAATCATTAGTGTTTATTCCCAATTTTTTGATTTATTGCATCACCATCTCTGTTCCTACCACCTCCATTCATCCCCTTTCATCCTCCTTCACCATCTTCATCTTCATTGAAATTGCAACATTCTAGCCATATACCCACCCCCCCTCATACTTCCTCACTTGCTTTGTGTGCAAGAGAGAGAGAGAGAGTGTGTGTGTGTGTGTGTATTCTTCTTTTTTTTTGTGTTTCTTGTTGTTTTTGTGCAGATTCTACTTCATCATTAGCTATAGGGGCCTCCAAAGATAGAACAAACCATTTTCCACCTCTTGAGGCAACATACAAGAGAAGTTGTAGTTTGGGAAACACGTTAGCATAGGCCTTAACAGATCCTCTATGCCATTCTAGTAGTATACATGCATCAAGAAAGAATCAAGTTCCTAGCTCTATTGTGATAGGCTAAAGACTCGATAGACCTTGTCAATTGTGACAGACACCCTCTATCGCGATAGACTAGTCTGTTGCGATAAACCACCATCTATCATGACATACTTTCCCCCATGATAAAGCCTATCTATTACTGTAGACATCCTCTCTCATGACAAACCCATCTATCATGATGGACCCTCATTCTATTAGGATAAATCAAGACCATGATAGAGACCATCTATCATGATAGACCCTTTCTACTGTTACAAGGAAATCTACCACGACAAACTCACCCCTGATGGAGTTCCCTTCTATCATGATAAGCATTATCTATCATGATAGATTAAAAAATTATGATAGACAAAAAATATGATAGACATGGTCTATCGTAATAAACCCCCTCTATCACGATAGACCGGCCCCATGATAGACCTCATCTACTCTGATAGATCTAGTCTATCACAATAGACCAAACTTGGTAGGCCCCAATCTATCACGATAAACCCCATTTATTGCAACACAACACTCTATCATGATAGAACATATCTATCATGACAGGACAGCTATTCGACAAAAATTAAGGGCTACTTTTTTCTAATCTGTTGGTCAAAATTAATGGTTTTTTGGTGGTTTTTTAGGGTCTAACATATACTCCAAGGCCTCTAGAGTTTCCAGGGCATCAGTCAGTAGTGCTCAATTTCAATGCTTGCTTGGGACATGTTCTTGAGCGTTTGAACCCATTTTAGAACATGAATTTAAGGTGGGAAAGACTCAACCCCCCGTTCAATTTTAGCCTAGGCTAAGATTATAGCCTTAAGGTTACAAATAAGGGTGATGTAAGGAACCTCAAAAGTACAAGACATGTTAACAAGCATCAAGTTCAAGATTGATAACTCTTATTGTGACATTCGAGAATCTAAGAGAAAAAGGACCTAAAAATAAAAAGAAACACTAAAATTCAAAACACTAATACTGATGATGCGACCACAAGAAAAAAAGATAAGAACAAAGTAAATAATTAGAACATTAAAGAAAAAGTTAATGAGATGAGATGATATTAAACATGGTTAGAATACATCCAAACCAACTGATTAGGTACTCGCATCTATGAGGAGGGTTTGAGGAGATCAGTGGTCCAATTGAGAAAACTTGAGCAACCCTATGGCCTAGATCATTCTCTAGTTAAATTTGAGAATGGATCATATATAGATAAGCAGGGCATTATGTATGTTGTTACTAGTCACCTTGATAGAATTGATGACTTTGAGAATATTCTCTTGAATTTGGAAGTTAGCAATTTGGAGGAAGAGGATCAAGAGGAGGTACCAAATACTCCTAGGAAAAAATCAATGCTAACCAAGAAAATAGCCACAACCAAGATTCCTCAAGAAAAGTTGAACATAAAGCTTTATGCTAAGGAAGCCATAGAGGAAGCTTTTTCAAAAGTCATGTTAAACAAACCTTAAACTAAGAATGATTTCCTTTTGTATGAGTTCAAGGACCTAAATAATCCAAGATAAATAACCTACTTGAGCCATGATAAAAAAACAATGTACATAGTCTAACACTATAGTAGACAAGCTCATCTTGGACAAGGTCAAAAGGTGTTCCCCTTTATCATGGACACAAAGAAAACCATTGTAACCCTTAGATTCCATGTGAATTTCCTACATCTCATGTTTGGTTAGGATTTTGGAGAAAGTAATGCGACTATTGCATCCGGAATGTGCCAAAACCCTAAGATGGATTGTTTATTTGCTGAATTTTGACACTCGAAAGTCTTGTTTCTAATTGATGGCATCAACGATGACATCATCAACTCGTAACTGCCCTTGGAAAACCTATATAAGGAGGGGTTGGCCTCATTCATTCTCAGTCTTGTGGATGTGAGTCTCGGGAGCTCAAGGAGTCTTGATCACCAAGTAAATACTTTCAAGTTCCCATTCGAGTTCTAGTCTTGTCTCTTGCTCTAGTCTTGTCTAGCCTTGTCTAGTCTTGTATCCTGGACATCTAGCCTTGTCTTGTTGTGATCTCCTAGTATGAGATCTTGTCGATTTCTTTCTTGTATCTAGTTCATCTCCCAAAAGGGAGTTCTTTAAATCGAGAGATCTTGCTCCATACTTATGATGTTGGGTTGTGGGATCTCATGTATCATCTCAAGCTGAGTTATCTATACATATTAGTCTTGAGTTGTGGGACGTCTTGTATCAGCTACATATTCTTGTACTATTTTCCCTACATGCGTATTCTTGTAATCAGAAGCATATTTCTGAAATCTTGTCCAGTGTAGTTAGAGAGCACAATCTAGTGCTCCCCTAACATTTTAGCAAGACTACCTTCATCAAGACCAAGCACTATGGATTCCCTATGCAAGGAGATCCAATCTACCATAAAGGACTTGATCGAACATGTCCAAGAGATGAAAAGATTGCTACGACAAGATGATCGATTAGTTTCAAGCTATGCCTTGAATATCAAGATTTTGTTTTGTGGAACTACATATCAAGAAGAGTACATGGTTAATGAATTTGGAAGTGGCCTCAATCCTGAAGTCAAATATCTCTTGCTATCCATGCCTCAAGCAAATACCTTGGAGGATGTTATCAATCAGGAAGTTCAATGTGAGAATCAATTATTCAAAGAAAGCCAACTCCAAGAGCTAGAAGTATTGAATAATCAAGACATTATTCCTCAAAAATTCGAATCAAGAACTTTTGAAGATGAAGAAGTCATTAGGAATGATATGGAGCATACAAATTATGAAGATAACAAGAAGATAAACGAGAAGGAGGAGTTCATGTTCAATCAAGGAGGTGTACTTACTCAAGGCACTCCATCAAAGATCTTGGAAACACTACAACACACCACTAAAAGATCTAAGTACCTATCTTGTGACAAACCTAAGGAAGCTCAAGGGAGACCCAGTCCTTCACCACCTTTCAAGATTAAGGATCATGAAGAATTCAAGGTCATGCATGTATTATATTCAAGGATCTCTCGAGGAAGATTGGAATGTCTTATTCGTTGGAAAGCATATGACATCAATGATCGTACTTGGGAACTTATAGAGAATCTTTAGAGAGAACAAATCAAGGTTCGTGAATTCCATAAGAAGAATCCAATGAAACCCAAGCTAGACAACATGGCCACTCCTCATGGAACTCGTCGCTTGAGGGGGGGTGATGTCATGGACACAAATAAAACCATCATAACCCTTAGATTCCATGTGAATTTCCTACATCCCATGTTTGGTTAGGATTTTGAAGAAAGTAATGTGACCATTGCATTTTAAATGTGCCAAAACCCTAAGTTTGATTGTTTATTTACTGAATTTTGACACTCAAAGGTCTTGTTTCCAATTAATGACATCATCGATGACATCATCAGCTCATAACTACCCTTGGAAAACCTATATAAGGAGGGGTTGGCCACATTCATTCTCAATCCTGTGGATGTGAGTCTTGGGAGCTCAAGGATTCTTGATCACCAAGTAAGTACTTTCAAGTTCCAGTTCGAGTTCTAGTCTTGTCTCTTGCTCTAGTCTTGTCTAATCTTGTATTCTGGACATCTAGCCTTGTCTTATTGTGATCTCGTAGTACGCAATCTTATCGATTTCTCTCTTGTATCTAGTTCATCTCCCAGAAGGGAGTTCTTATAATCTAGAGATCTTGCTCCATGCTTACGATGTCGGGTTGTGGGATCTCTTGTATCATCTCTAGCTGAGTTATCTATACCTATCAGTCCCGGTTTGTGGGACATCTTGTATCAGCTACATATTCTTGTACTATTTTCCCTACATGGGTATTCTTGTAATCAGAAGCATATTTCTGCAATCTTATCTAATGTAGTCAGAGAGCACAGTCTAGTGCTCCCCTGACACGTCTACACAAACCTTTAGCATCACATTAACAATCTAGTGTAGGACATGTTAATACCTCAGGTGCCAAAGAGAGAATTCAAGAGAAGCCCCATAAGTGAGCTTTATATATAACCTAGGAAAGGGTAGATAAGAGCAAGGAATAAGCAAATCAGATAGAGAGTGAACTAGAGGGCATAGGTCTCTCTACCAAGGCAAAGGCATCACTCAAGAATATTGAGAGCATCATAGGTATTTAAGACCACGAAGAACTATTTTGATTGCCCAAGAGATCCTTATGATAATGTGGCTAAATTTAAGCAAGTTATGGGAGTAGAACAAATAGAGGATTTGTTCACTCAATACGAGGCATTTGGGTCAACCCTGAACGGTACGTCCCTAGCATGGTTTCAACCATTGCATGGAGGCAACTATCAAGATATCTCATAGTTAATGGAAGCATTCAACATCCAGTTCTCCAAGAGTGGAATTATACACAACACTTTATCATTGATCCACAACTTCAAGCAGATTCCACAAGAGACTGTAATACTAGAGAGATAAAAATCAAGCAATACATAGAGAGATATCTAGTCCCACAACTAACTACATACGCTAAACAAGTCCTTGTTTTTATATGGCCTCTTGCATGGAAAGCTACAATCCTACATATACTTAGAAGAGCCAAACACCCTAGATTAGTGCATGAGAATGTGCATAGACATAGAAGACATCTTAAAAGAGGAGTTGGATCTCTCAAAACTCTACAAGGTCTCAAAGTGCTCTACTAGTACCACCTCAAAAGCCTCATCCTCGATTGAGTAGCTAGTTGAGTTAGTGGCTCAAAACCTAGGAGGAACCTTTGAGAATAGGCCAAATCAGAAGGTTATCACAATCAAATGTTGATACACGTGTGGAGGTGATGACATGGCTATGCATGCCCCATGAAAACCTTGAACACGTTAGTGCAAGGTGCTTAGTATTGTATGATAGAGATGAAAGACATCGATAATGTAGGACAAGATTATCCTTATAACAAGCAAAAAATCAGACAAAACTATCAACAACCATATAGGCATCAACCGCAATATGAGGCTCAACCCTATCTTAGGAATCAACATGCATACCAACAACCTCATCAAGAACAACCCAAACCAAAACTTGTGCTAATTCAATAACATCCACCTCCATCCAATGTAGTCTTAGTGAAGTATGTGAGACCCCACCATAGGAATATAGTTGGGAACCCAATTATGCTAACATCATATATGCAAACCCCAACTCTAGACCCCATATGAGACAAGTGTAGGCATAAGCTCTTAGAAGACCTTGTTTTAAATGCCAAGGAGATCACTTCATACATGAATGTCCCCATCCCCCACCTACCAGACAACCTTAATACCTCAAGATTCAAGGATTCTGTTATGAGTGTGGTATAGAACATGTCATTATTGGGTTCCCTAAGAACCATGCTGATGCTTCAAAAATCAGCTCAATCAATGTAATAGGCATAATGTAGAGCCCAAATGGAAAATCACCTAGTTTAGTTACAATTCAAGCAATTAGTGGAGCACAAGCTTCGCAACAAGCTAGACAAGGAGATCAAGAGAAAGAATCTAAATTAAGTGAAACACAAGAGTATAATAAAAAGAAATTTAGAACGTGGAAAGAATCTAGGGAATGACTAAAGAGAAGATGTTCTAAGAAACTAGCACAATTAAAACGTAGACTCCAAGAAACCAAAGCTACAATTGTGGAGTTGACTTCTCAAGTCCCAACACACACACTACCCATACCTAGCTTAGGTTCACTCCTTGCAAATCCCACTCTGGAAGACTTAGACATGATATTTAAAGATTACTAGGCACAAATTGTAGAAGGAACAAATGTAGCCAAATTTAACAAGAGCTATCCTAGAGTAGACCTAGAAGTACAAAGAACAAATTTGTGCATTAAAATGATGAAACTATCCCAGATTATGTTTGAAGCTAGTCAAGTCTTCAACCATATCAACCTATTCAAACCAAAGTTGCACTTACAAGGAATTTTGGATTGATTAGAGAAAATGGCATCCAAGCCTGAGAATTTGGTACCTCGGAAGCCTCATTCCATTAGAAGGGAGAAAAGATAATTCTTCCCAAGAGATTCTTACATTTCAAACTCAATTGAGTGTGGAATACCTCCTTCCATTACCAAGTACTCTTAGAAGTTCTTGGGAGATATCCAAAAAAGCTATTGAAAAAATGAATCCCCCACCCATTCAAGTGATTTGCAAGAATATCGCCTCTTTATATGGACATTGTTGTAGGAGATGGTGGATAGTCTATAGAGATGAAATGGTGTTGCTTAAACTTGCTTCACACCAGCCAAGAACAAGGGATGGAGAGTTTAGTGGGCCTCTTTATCTTGCTATTGATCATAAACAATCACCTATGTTGTTTGGAACATGATCCACTAATCAATGGATCAATACAGATAGGTAGGAAATTGATCCAATGTCATAGACTTCCTATTTTAGTCTCTACACCTATCCAGTAAAATGAACAGTGCTCTGAGCATGAAAGCAATTAGCCTAATTCCTTTTGATGGTGTATAATTAACTTAGATTGCTACCAATCATGAGTGATTCCAATAAAAAAATATGAACTACACACTAAGTATGATGTTTAGAAAATCATAGGACTTCCCGAACATTTTTGGGATGCATTAGAGTACAGACAAGAGAGTAAAGATATGATAATATCTCACGATCGAGACAACCAATGATACTGATATTTTGTATCTATAAAGTAGATAGCATACTAAACCTATGATGCTTTAAATCACAACAAATGATCAATCATACACTGAGAACAAGCTCTGAGAAGATCATTGTACTGATGTAGTCATGGTAGAGAAGTGAAGTGAAGATGTAATGAAAATGTATGATATGATACAATATCATTGGCAATAATCTATTGCACAATGTGAGGGAAGTGATTGAGATATGAAGTGAGCTCTCAAGTCACATAAAATCCCTCTCTATTGCTCTCCGAAAGTCAGGGCATCATGCATGTCTTTTGATTCTCTTTTATAGTTGAGTTTGGAGCCAATCTTTTGAATTCAAATTCAAAAGTTCACCTAAAAGTAAATCCTAAACTATAGGATATATTCTCTCATCAATCAACTACCAAATAAATTGAGATTTGATGCTTTCTAACTCCTTGTGGAAGTAAGGTTCTTTTACAAAGGTAAATGTAATTGATTTTACAAGGGATTGATCATATAAGGCTCCATGAGAAATATGCTAATCATCCAAGTATGTGGGCTTGGATTCTCTTGCACCAACAACTCCCCCTCAAGCCTAACATGCTTGGTCTTCATTCCTCCTTGATTTCCTGCAAACCAATCATCAATTTGAACCTCTTCATCTTGGTTCCATCCAAAGACCTTGTGAGTATATGTTAACACTCAATGCACACTCAAGGACAAACACAAATCATGGAAGCACATCAAAGAAACAGACACACAAGAAGACAGAGCATGTAGGGAGCTCCAAGAAGTACATGTCAAATTTTTAGAAGAAATCCCTACAAAAATAGTGATTTTTATCACTAAAAACCATTGTAAATATCATTTCACATTTTGTAAACTCCATTTTGTTCAAGCCAAGGAGCCCTTGAGCTTTAGGAGTACCGAAGTATCATCCTACCAATTTTCATATTTTTTAGACTTTGTTTGAGCCCTCAAATAAGCCTTGGAACCTAATTTTTAACTAGGTTGGACACTAGGTATAAACAAGGCCAAAACTACTCAAAAAACTATAAAAAGAGCTAGAGACATCATTTTGACGTTAGTTTGTTAGAGATTTCAGCTTTTGTAAGAGATTTCTTTTGTAATGGAAGCTTTCCATTGTTCCTCTCCTTGTTTTTACCTTGTGCACGTGTGTGTGTATGTGTATGTGTGTGCATGCTTGTGTGCTTTCTCTCATGCACTTGTGCCTTCACTTGCTCACTGTCTTCATACAAGTCGTCACGTCTTTGTGGATTGACATTTATGAGGTGAATCTCCTCATGTTGGTACTTACCATTGTGCTAGAGTGTCACCAAATTTGGCGCCGTTGCCGGGGAGAGAGCTTCGAGGATGAGCATTGTGACAGTAAGACATAGAGTAGCGACATTGGAAGGTAAAAAATAGTCACTTTCTATTCAGTTTTTGAGTTTTTCTCCATCTTCATTTTCAACATCACCACCATTGAAGCCCAGAGGGAGTTCAAAGCTAAAATGCTGAAGCAATACCCTTGAAATACTCTTAGTACGCCAAAATCTAAGTGAAGTATCATGCGGTCTGAAATGACGTGCGTTTGGTATCACGAGTGCAATATTGTGGGCTAAGGGAGAGATTCTAGATCTACAACCACATAGGAGTGACAAGGAGGACATAAGGTACACATATCTACAAAAACTTTTGAATTCAGAATTCAAAAACTTCAAGTATCATGTCTGGTTGAGTTTAGGTATCATGATTCCAGAACTCCCATGTATCGCGATACTTGTCAAGTATCGTGTATCGCCTCCTTGAGGTATCACGATACCATCGAGGTATTGTGTATCAGCAAGTTGGGGTATCATGGACCACGGTTTGAGTGGTATCATATCATGCACCTTGTGGTATCATATCGTGATCCACAAGTGGTATTGTATCGTGAAACCTGAGGTATCATGTATCGCTAGTCTAGCGGTATCGTATCATGAGAACAAGTGGTATCATATTGTGTTGTCTATCTAGAGGTATTGTATCGCGAGGAAAAGTGGTATCCTATCATGCCATAGGCTACATGGTATCATGTATCGTCTATTTCAGTGGTATCATATCGTGACCCTCAGAGTATCGTATCGTATAGATCAATATCGTATCATTGGGTGTCAAGTATCACCCTTGGTGGTATCGTGCATTGTGGTGACATCAAGTATCGTATCGTGAAAATAGGGTATAGTGTATCATTTAAGGTGAGATATCGTGTTATGCTCCCAAGTATCACCTATACCTCTTAAACATTGTGTATTGTCTGTTTTGAAGTAATCCCAGAGGGATCTTGTATCCTTATTTGAACCCCTAGAACCGTAAACTGGCATAACTTTCTCATAAGAAATCCGTCTGTTGTGATTTTGGGTTCCTTGAAAAGCTCGTTTCGAGTACTACAAAAACATTGACTGGTTATGGTGAAACTAATATGTGGAGTTTTAGATATATTATTTTGAATTTGACCCTCAAGTGGGATTAGGAAGCAAGGGGTTCTAAAGGATTTTGAGCTATACAAAGGGCAAGATTTGGACTTAAAGATAAAGCTTATGAACCTGAGATTCGGTAGACACTTAGGCAAGGATAGACAAAGCATTAGATCTTCTGAGGCTAGTGTCAACCATACAGCTAGGTCATGGGCACAACAACTTAGTGGTTATCCTTACATGCTAAGTTCTGACACAAGTGATTCAGAAATGTCTTTTAACATGGAGAGACCCATAGGTATCTCAGGAATTGCCTATTTATAGACACCAAAAGCCCTATAGAACACAACTAGAATATATTAGGACCAATCGATTAGGTGCACGCATCTATGAGGATGGCCTAAGGTGATCAGTGGTCCAACTCAAAGATCCACATCAACCCTTTGGACTTGAACATCCAGTGGTCAAGTTTGAAGAGGGTTCTTATATCGATAAGTAAGGAACCATGTATGTGGTTACCAGCTTACTAGACAGGACGTATGAGTTTGGAAATGTTATTCTTGAGAATGAGATAGGAGACCTAGAGCAACAAGATGTAGGACAAGAACCCAAGACTCCTAGAGGTAAGTCAGTCTTGACCAGAGTGATCACTCCAGATTGGATCCCTCAAGACAACAAAAGCATAGAACTATTCTTGAATAGAGAAATGGAAGAAGCCTTCTGGAGATTCAAGCCAAATCAACCTAACCCAATAATCACCATCTACGAATTCAAAGACCCTAAGACACCACACAAAGTTTTCTATCTAGATAAGACATTGGAAAGAATGTTCTCAGTAATAGAGCATGACACTCATGCATACACTTGGCAAGGGGAATTGATTTTTCCCTCCACCAAGATCTAATGTCTCCCATGGCCTCCAAGGAGCAAGATCATCCCAGGCTCATGAAACCCAGAGGGAAAGAACCAGAGATAGGCTGAGGTAAGCTTTGCACACATGGTGGGCAGAGACAGATTAGGACATGAGGGTGAAAGACCTGAAAGAGAGAGACATCGAGCACATAGGCATCAAAGAGATGAACATGATTTTCTATTGCCTAGACCTCGAGAGCATCCAAAAACCCTTAGACCTCTCAAGTGGTTAAGGCAATGAAGAACTACTTTGACGGGTCAGGAGATCCTTATGATCATGTGGTAGAGTTCAAACAAGTGTTAGGAGCTGATGAGGTTCAAGACTTGTTCACTGAGTTTGAGGCATTTGGTTTGACTCTCAAGGGTACTGTCTTAGCTTGGTTTCAACCTTTGAACAACCGTAATTACCAAAACATAGGTCAACTACTCGAGGAATTCATTGTACAATTCTCCAAGAGTGGCATCAAGCATAACACATCATCCTTGATCCATAGCTTCAAGAAAACACCCAAAAAGAGATAGTGCAACTTGCAGGAAGACAGTTCATATAGTACTTAGAAAGATGCCCTGTCCGAGAGTTACCCACACCAGCCAAACAAGTGGCCTTGTTTTAGATGGATTACTATGCACAAAGTTAAGATCATATGTGTACTTGAAAGAGCCAAGCTGTTATGCATATGTATATGCAACATTTTGCATTCCCAGATCAGGATCGTTTTACTATTCCTCACAAGCGTATCTGGTTCAGATTATATCTAGCATGCATTGGGCCCCAGACATAGATGTTGCAAGTTGGATTATCGAGCAGTTGTATTTAGCTCAGTAGAGATGGGAAAGAAAACATGTCATCCACGGTTGTTGCACCCTTACTAGAATTGTCTACATGTGTTTGGCATATGATGTGCCCATAGAACGTGCAATGACTAGTGAGGAATTAAAAGCATTCAAAGGAACTACCAAGAAGGCCAGGAAAACTAGCAAGGTACGGGCACGCAAACGCATGCGCGGTTCCATCCCATGTTCGCAAGTTCCAGAGTCCCCATCACCTCAATCATCCCCAAACAGTCACCAATGAAACCCCCCACACATGTACAACCCATCCGTATACGTCTTTCACGACTTGTTATCATTGAAGGTACTATTAGTATCCTGATGTCTCAAGCAACCACAATTCAAGAACCCACCACCACAAGAGGAGAAATTCCCACCACCATCGGTGCGGAAGACTTCACTTTCCCTATACCTAATCTAGAGGCAAAACCAACGAACACCACCTTTGACTTTGAAATGCGTGATGCTTTCTCACGTGAATTCCAATTTTCAGAAGGGAAACTTTTCTCACAGGAGTATGAACGTCCTAGTTACCTGACCACACCCACTAATCAACCACAAGAGCAAGTAGTCTCCAGCTCAGAAGAAGAGAGGACAGAAACTGACAATGAAGATGGTGATGATGAAGCTAGTCAGGATAGCCACGACTCTCAAGAGGATGTGCAGAATGACGAACAAGAACAGCAAACTGAAACTCAAGGTGACACAAGTACACACAAAGATGACACGTTTGAAGCAGTTGCCTACATGTTCGCAATCAAGAAACTATATCGCACTATGCAAGCTGTCTGGGCATGGATACAACTCTTCGAAGACGAAAGTCAAGCAATTCTAGAATAGGAACTAGCTACAGAAGGATTCGAAGAAGCTTTCATTCAAGGCTTCAGAGAATTAGTCAAATGAGTTGGAACCAATGAAGCACTACGATATCTTCAACGAAAGCCACTACCAAAGTTTAACCCACGACAAATCCATATACTATCCAAGTCAGGTCAGTATATTCATGTACCAATAGATTCCCAAGCTTCATTATGCCAGGGAAGCTCGACTTATTCCGGAAGACCCTCTTGAAGAAGCAACCATAGCGATCGACTCCCCGGCTCATCCTTCTACTGTAAATACCACTACCATCATCGAAGTACCCACCACTCCACCTAATCCTCTTTCACCTCCCCCCCTCCAGTCTCTCCTGTACATCCTATCTCTCCTCCATCATCACTTTTATAGCAAGTACTATAGAAAAATCCACCGTTGCCTCAACCCCGCAAACTCTTCCCACAACCCCCCAACCTATCCCTCCCCCTCTAGCTCCCCTCATTCCTCCCAATCCATTTCCCAGTCCATCCTTTCCTCCTTTTCCCATCCCTCCAAGACCTATATTCCCATTTCCCCCTCCAATGACTCACCCGTTTCACCTCCCCGCCCCATTGTGTTCCCTATCTCCTCCCCTCTCCACCAAGCAATATGAGAAACCCACCCTGTAATTTATTCATCATGATCAACTCACCTCTTTGCCAATAGTAAGAAGAAAATCATCAAGGATATGGGTTTGGAAGCCAAAAGCACCAGTAGCACCCACAAAACCAAAGAGCCAACCACATGGGATACAAAATTCAAGAAACCACCCAAAGATGAAGATGTCAAACGTGACTGATACGTAGTGGAACACTGTTCTAAAATGGGTTCCTAGAAGGAATGATTATGAATTGTCATTTTGAGATCCAATGAATGTTGGTGCAAGTACACAAGCCTTCACACTTGGCTAAGCTTGGAAGGAAAAATTTGCAACCACTTGATGAAGCATGTGAACCATTTCTTGTAATGCTAGATCATTTACCACTTGTAAAAGGATAAATTCTTGAGAGAATCTTGTAATTCCATAAAATTCGTGGAGTTAGGAGAGACAAGAGTTACGAATTCCATTTGATAGAATCACTCCTAATTTGGAGGAAGCACTTTCAGGTAGATCCAAGTTTGAATTCAAATTCAAACTTGGAGGTAAAATCCTTATAAAAGGAGCTTGTAAAAGTCGCAGTTGAGTGTCCTCTTCTTGGAGCTCTTCCACTGATCATTTGTTGGATTTGAGTAGCTTACATTATAGCCTACTCATCTCACTATAATTGGGCATCATCATAATGCCAATGACCTCGTAAAATCATGTGTCATAATAAATTTACTTCATTGATCATTTTTGTTCAATTCTCTGTTATGACTACTCAAAACAATGAACTTTGCTTGATCGTATCTCAGTGAGTTCTTATCCATTTTGCATGATCTTTAGCTTGTTGGAACCAACTCCAGGTCTATTTTTAGCTGTCAAAATGTGAAGCCATTTGATTCAGCCAATTTGGAGAAATCTACATCGAAGTGCTCTCTAGTCATTCTCTGCTCAGTCCCTAAAAAGTCGAGGGTAGGCATCCAATTGCTAAATTGATTTCTCAGTGTATGGTTTATCATTTTAAGTGCTTCCACCTGTAATCATTAGCTATCTAAGCTAATTAGATACCCTCAAAAGTATTTTGATCAATTGCCATTGTACTATGAGCACTGAGCAAAAGATCCAACAGGTGTTAAGACCAAAATAGCAAGTTTTTTATCACTAGCTATTTGTGAAGTTGTCTGTTTTGACTCAATTGTTTAAAGGATCAACTCCAAAGTACATAGGTACTTATTTGGTGTCATTTTCAAGATAAAAGGGCCTACTACATAACTCTAGAGTGAAATAGGGTAGGTACAAAGCAGGCTTTGTCAGTACCACCTCACTTCCTTGAGGTATCCATCCATCTCTTCCAACAGTGGTATCAGAGCAAGTTAAGGTAAAATGGGAGATGGTTTCCCCTCTTTTATTGATAAATTGGATAGGAACAACTATCCAGCATGGTCCTTGAGGATGAAGACATATCTACAAGGAAGGAGTCTCTATGGATACATATCACGAGATGAGGGTATGCCCATATTCAGAAGCAAAGGTCAACCTACAAGAGAGGAGCTTGAAAGACTCAATTCATGGTGTGCCAAAGATTCTTTAGCAAGGTCATATCTATTTAAATCTATCTCTGACTTCCTTCTTGAAGAAGAGCAAATAGTGAGACAAATAATCAATGGCATCAAGGTAGATGATAAGTGGGAAGCGTTCACAACTGCTATGGACCTTTACATGGACATGCAAATTCCATATCTTATCACACTCATGGGACAACTCTTTCCCCATGAAGCCAAGCTAAAAAAAAATGGAGAACCATCAAGAGGTAACAACTCTTCTGCCCTATACACAGATAAAGGAAAGTCTAAAGATAAAGGGAAGAGCAAGAAAGTAGAAGATGAAGGTACTAATTCTCAAGCTAACTATGCAGGGAGAGGTAGGAATTCAAGAGGAAGGGGCAGAGGAGGTAAGCAAGGTAGGGGGAGACCTTTCAATGATTCCCCATGCAATATATGTGGACTATCTAATTACATTACAGATGAGTGCTATAGGAACTTCAAGAATCAGAGAGGAAGAGGATTTGAAAGAGGTGGCTACTCACAATCAAGAGGAAGCTTCAACCATAATCAAGGCTACAACCATGGCTACAACAACAATTACAATAACAACTATCAAGGAGGATACAAATCAAGATAGGACTTCAACAATTATACAGAGGATCAAGAGGATTCTCTTCTCATTATGAAAATGACTTCAAAACAAGGTACGAATGATGAGCACCTCTTCTATATTGACTCAAGATGTTCAAACCATGTAGCAGGCAATGTAGCTCTTCTTTCTGATCTTGAGCAGCCTAAGGGAAAGCACCAAGTGCAGATAGGTGATGACACCAAGCATTCAGTGGTCAAGGTAGGAAATGTCAAAACTTCTGATGTGAATAGAAATCTCCATACGACTTAGATTGCTCTACTCAGATTTGGGACTTCACACTCACTCACCTATGATCTTTGGTGACAAGCATATAGAAGTACACTATCATTATGTTAGAGAGAAGTTATTGAGCAAGAAGATTCAACTTGCATATGTGTCCAAGAATATGCAATGTGCAGATTTGTTGACCAACGCACTTGATGGTACTAAACTTTGCAAGTTTAAAAGTATGATTGGATTGCAGGACATTCAAGAAGATTCATGAAGAAGTCCAATCCAAGATGTTTGGCTTGAGGGGGAGTTGTTGGTGCAAGTACACAAGCCTTCACACTTGGCTAAGCTTGGAAGGAAAAATGTCCAACCACTTGATGAAGCATGTGAACCATTGCTTGTAATGCTAGATCATCTACCACTTGTAAAAGGATAAATTCTTGAGAGAATCTTGTAATTCCATACAATTTGTGCAGTTAGGAGAGACAAGAGTTACGAATTCCATTTGTTAGAATCACTCATAATTTGGAGGAAGCACTTTTAGGTAGATCCAAGTTTGAATTCAAATTCAAACTTGGAGGTAAAATCCTTATAAAAGGAGCTTGTAAAAGTCGCGGTTGAGTGGCCTTTTCTTGGAGCTCTTGCACTGATCATTTGTTCGATTTGAGTAGCTTATATCATAGCCTACTCATCGCAATACCATTGGGCATCATCATAATTCCAATGATCTTCTAAAATCATGTGTCATAATAGATTTACTTCATTGATCATTTCTATTCAATTCTCTGCTATGACTACTCAGAACAAGGAACTTTGCTTGATCATATCTCAGTGAGTTTTTATCCATTTTGCATGATCTATAGCTTTTTGGAACCAACTCAAGGTCTATTTTAAGCTCTCAAAATTGGAAGGTATTTGGATCAGCCAATTTGGAGAAATCCGCATCAAAGGGATCTCTGGTCATTCTCTGCTCAGTCCCTAAAAAGTAGGGGGGAAGCATCCAATTGCTAAATTGATTTCTTAGTGTGTGGTTTATTATTTTAAGTGATTCCACTTGTAACCATTAGCTATCTAAGCTAATTAGATAACATCAAAAGGATTTTGATCAAGTGCTATTGTACTTTGAGCACTGAGCAAAAGATCTAGCAGGTGTCAAGACCCAAATAGCAAGTTTTTTATCACTAGCTATTTGTGAAGTTGTATGTTTTGACTCAATTGTTTGAAGGATCAACTCCAAAGTACATAGGTACTTATTTGGTGTCACTTGCAATCTAAAAGGGCCTACTACATAACTCTAGAGTGAAATTGGGCAAGTACAAAGTAGGTTTTGGCAGTACCACCTCACTTCCTTGAGGTATCCATCCATCTATTTCAACAATGGAGACCTCCAAACAAAGGCTGCATCAACATTCACAAAAACATTGAAGGCTTCAAAGTGCAACAACCATGTGCATTTGGCATAACCTTTTCTTTTGCACCATTCAAGGCATGCATTTCTAGGAGTATGCATTATAGGGCCACATTACATGACCATGCATAGACACAATTGAGAATCCTAGGAACATGAGACACATTTGACATATTTAATATATTTTATTGATACTAACCACCTTCTTCTTGTCTTATGCTTGCTTTAAAAAAAGGGCAGGGGAGAGAAAAGAAAAAAAAGGGAGAAAAAAAAAGGAAAAGAAGGAATAGGTCCATGCACTCGAAGACACTTAGTCAACCATCAGCAAGGACATCCATCAACAAGAAAGACAAGTCAATGGTCAATCACCATGAGGGAAGTACAACACAAAGAGATGAACATCAACAGACCTTTCACCCTAGTAAGAATCACCTACTTCGGCAAAACAATAATCATGATAGATTAGGAAACCTCTTCATCAGCATACCCTTGAGCAATTAGCTCAAGACCCAATTTCTTACACCATACTTCTTCCAATGCATTCCCAAAGTACGCATGCATAGGGCCACATTACAAGACCATGCACAAGGCACATAATTTTCTCAACCCATACATGAATGCACTTACCCATCAATCATTATGGGTCACAAGTTGGAGCCCATAAAAGTCATATTGGTCAAAGTCAACTACAATCAAAGTCAACCATAGTCAAAGTCTATTGTAGTCAAAGTCAAAAAGCTCAAAGTCAAATTAGCCAAAGTTAACATGTTCAAGGTCAAAGGTCAACATGCACAAAGTCAAAGTGTTCAAAGTCGGGTATCAAGGTGCACAGGTAGTGCACAATTAATTGTTCACAAAGGGTAAAATTGCAAGAGGTTGGTTGCAGGTTGTAGAGGTATTTCTGTAATCCCTAAGGTTCAAATGTAGTGTTTTGGAAGGTTCACGTGAACCCTCTCTTAGGTGCACAAGTGAAGAATTAAAAGGCAAAATGTGAAGGTATGTGAAGCGGCAGCGTACGCAGAAGTGAAAGTATGGCCCCCCAATTAAAATTTTTGTTTTAGTTTAAAGTCACTACAGGACAATGGGATTCGTTGGTTGCCCACTTTTGGAGACAATCTTGGGACATCAAACTGAGCACCAAGATACTCTTGTAGTTAGGAGCATATGTGAATCGACACTCAAATCAAGGCAAGGCACTATTCTTGGAGGACTAAGCAAGGTGAGCATAGTCTAAGCTAGGCTAGAGAGAGAAGTGCAAGAGACACACAGTATGCGACGCATAGAAGTGAAGTGCAAGATGTGCATGAAGAGTGACTAAGAAGTGTACAGAGGTGGGCTAAGCTTACTACCAAAGATCCCAAGATTCCATTGAAGCTGTGCTTGTGCCAACAGAAGGTGTCCATCCCTCCCCCTTATCGGAAGCTTGGTACAAGGTGTGCACAAGTGAAGGCTTGGAGAAGGTGGAGGTCTGGTGCAGAGAAGGCCGGCAGCAACAAGACCCTTGGGTGTTTTGTATTTTCTGATTGTGCACTCTATTGGATTTTGCACAAAAGCATTGGATTGTATTGTGCATCACCATTGTATTTGTCTTCACATAATCAAGCGACAGAGGCTTCCTGTGTGTATCTTTCTTCTTATCTTTCCCTTTTCTCCTACAAACACTCAAATCCCTTTTTGTCCAAGAATCCCCCAACACAAGTACTTGGCATCATACTATGAAACTCATGTTTCAAAGATTCAGAGAACACCAAGGGTACAACATCAGTACCTATGAAGCAATTCACAGTCAAGAACTACTCAAGATCAACATTGACAACCTCTTTTGAGCAACTAGCAATCTTTGAAAGCACAGAAATACACCATCCAGCTCAAATCCAAGGAAGAAGTACATACAACGGGACCAAAACCTGCATAGGCTGGCAATGGAAAACTAAAGAACCAGACAATCGACCAAGCTACAGTGGGAAGATGGACTACTCCTGTTGATACATGAAGAACACTATCTCTCAAAGTACTACATGGAACAACCACTCCAACAAGGATATGTCAAGGATGACAGACTCGAGAGGGGGGGAGTGTTGACACTCAAGTGCACACTCAAGGACCAGCAAAAATCATGCAAGCGCATCAAAGAAGCAGACACACAAGAAGACGAAGCATGTAGGGAGCTCCAAGAAGTACATGTCTAATTTTCAAAAGAAATGCCTATAAAAATATTGATTTTTATCACTAAAAACCATTGTAAATATCATTTCACATTTTCTAAGCTCCACTTTGTTCAAGCCAAGGAATCCTTGAACTTGAGGAGTATTAGAAGTATCATCCTACCAATTTTCATAATTTATAGACTCTGTTGGAGCCCTCAAATAAGCCTTGGAACCTAATTTTGAACTAGGCCGGACACTAGGTCTAGATAGGGCCAAAACTACTAAAAAAACTATAAAAAGATCTAGAGAGCATTTTTGAGGTTAGCTTGTTAGAGATTTCAGCTTTTGTAAGAGAGTTCTTTTGTAATAGAAACTTTCCATTATTCCTCTCCTTGTTCTTACCTTGTGCGTGTGTGTGTGTATGTGTGTGCATGCTTGTGTGCTTTCTCTTATGCACTTCTGCCTTCACTTGCTCACGGTATTCATACCAGCCCCCACGTCTCCGTGGATTGATATTTATGAGGTGAATCTCCTCACGTTGGTACTTACCATTGTGCTAGAGTGATAGTATATCTGCACATTGCAATTGAGTTGATACACAGGAAAATTGAATGTCCTTGCTAAGAAATTTTTCCATTACATAATGATAGTGCACTTCAATGTGCTTAGTCCTTGCATGAGATAAAGGATTAGTAGCCAAATGAAGTGAGCTAGTATTGTCTTCAAAAATTATTGGAGTGTAAGAGTGTAATCCCAAATCTGTGTAGACTTGTTTGAGCCACATAGACTCTTGTGTTGCATTTTCTAAGCCTTTATATTCTGCCTTTGTAGATGATAATGCCATAGTTGGTTGCTTCTTGGATGACCAATGATATAAACTTTGAACCTGCAAAAGACAAGTATCCTGAGGTGCTCATCCTATCATCCTTGGAGGCAGCCCAATCTGCATTAGAAAACATCTTTATGTCCAAGTGAGAAGTAAATGGGTAAAACAACCCTTCATTTATGGCACCCTTTAGATACTTTAGTACCCTCTTGGCAGCTTCCATGTGAGGGTTTCTTCGTGCATGCATAAATTGGCTTAATGTGCTTACTCCATAAGTAATGTCTAATCTTGTTAGGGTTGCATAGTTGAGACTCCCGACAAGTTTTTGGTAACCTATAACATCCTCAAGAAGTTCTCCTTCATGAGAACTAAGTTTATGATTGAGTTCCATGGGTGTACCTGCAATTTCGGTGTTTTTCCATATTGAATTTTCTCAACATATCATGAACATACTTTCTCTGAGTAATATACACACCAAAATCTGTATACACAAGTTCTAGACCAAGAATGTATGTTAACAAACCAAGATCATTGATTTTAAATTCTTCCATTAGTTGATCTTTAACCTGCTTGATGCCATTAGCATCATTCCCTATAATGATAATGTCATCCACATAGACACATAAGTAGACAGCTTCTGAGTTGTTCTTCTTTATAAATAAAGAAGAATCTACTTTGCTAGCCACAAAAATTTGATCCTGCAAATAAGTAACAAGCCTATGGTTCCAAGCTCTCGGAGCTTGCTTTAGGTCATAGAGTGCCTTCCTTAGATTGCATACAAAACCTGGTTTATCTTTCTCTTCATACCCTGGTGGTTGAGCCATGTACACTTCTTCTGAGATCCATCCATTGAGGAATGCATTCTTAACATCTAACTGATATGGGTTCCAATTCTTGGAAGCAGCTACACTTACCAAAACCCTAATTGTTGGCATCTTAGCCTTAGGTGAAAAATTTTCCTCATAGTCCACTTCATGGGTTTGAGCAAACCCCTTTGCCACTAACCTTGCCTTGTACCTGTTTATAGAACCATCTGTGCTTTTCTTGATTTTATATATCCATCTAGATCCTATTACCTTCATGCTTGGCTTCTTGGGAACCAACTCTCATGTATTGTTCTCCTAAAGTGCTTGAACTTCTTCATGCATGGCTTCTCTCCATTCTTCCTTCTTATTGGCCTCTTCAAATGAAGAGGGTTCTTCTATCATAAAGTCTTTGGTGATATACATAGAATGCTTGGTAACTAATGATGTGTCATAGCCATACCCTATTGGTATTTTACTCTCCCTTTGAGCTCTCTAGTGTGCTTGATTGGCGGACTCTCGAATGTCTTCCAATTGCTTGAACTTGGTCTTGCCTCTTGACATCCAAGCCTTGAAGTCAATCTACTCTTCATCCTCTGAAGTGATATCTTCTAGTAATTGTTGATCTTCTTGAGTTAGAGTTGGGAAGTCATTTTCCAAATCATGAGCTAACTTGATCTTCCTGCAATCATCTTCAAACCATGAATTATTTTCATCAAATAGGACATCCCTACTAACTATAAATCCTTTGTTACCGAGATTATAAAGCCTATAACCCTTCTAGTATTGGCATACACTTTTCATCTTTAGGATTAAGCTTCCCTCTAATATGTGAGGGAATGTGTGCATACACTATGAACCCAAAGATTTTTCAATGGTCCAATGAGGGTCTCTTGCCATCCCACGCTTCATAGGGTGCCATTACATCCAAGGATTTGGATGAGAGCGTGTTAACCAAGTATGTGGCTGTGGAAACAGCCTCTACCCATAGGTAATTGGGTAGTTTTTTCTCATTCAAGATTGACCTTGCAGCTTCCACTATTAACCTGTGCCTTCTCTCTACCACTCCATTTAGTTGATTATATCTTGTTGTGACTTCTTTTTTTATACCTCTCCTCCTATAAGAATGAATTAAATTCATGTGAGAAATAGTCACCACCTCCATCAAATCTGATCCTCTTCAACCTTCTACCTATTTGGTTCTCAACTATTGCCGAATACTTTTTGAAACATGTAAATACTTCATCCTCATGCTTCATGAAGTAAAGAATTGTACATCTACTATAATCATCTATAAATGAAACATAGTACCTCGAACCTGAGATTGATGGATCTTTGCTAGGACCCCGCACATCAATGTGTACAAACTCTAAGTAGTCTTCATACATGTTCCCCTTCCTGTTGAATGGTTACCTGTGAGCTTTGCCAAATTGACATGCTCCACATTTGTATATCATGTGTTGCTTGGACACATTTTGAATGCCAACCACACTCTGATCCTTGCATATTTCCGTTAGTGTTCTTTCTCCTATATGACCTAGCCTTTTGTGCCATATCTCTAGTTCAAATAGAGTTTGATCTTTGTAATTGAAGAGTGCTATGTTTCTAGTGTCTTCAATCTCAAATGTAAAGAGTCTACCAGATTTCTCACCTTTTGTAATGCTCTTGAAGCCTTATTCAGGGTCTTCCACATATGCTCCATGCCTTGTGAATCTGACTTGTAAGCCTTTCTCAATGATGTTTCCAACACTAATTATGTTTTCTTTTAATGGTTGGTACATATAAAACCTTAGTTAAGAGGTTCATGTTACCATCAAAAGCTTTGACATTTCCAATTTTCTTGACACACTGTCTAGTGTCATCACCTATCTTCACTTCATGCTTCCCTTTGGGTTCTTCAAGATCAGATAACAATGCTACATTTCTAGCCACATGATTGGAACAACCAGAATCAATATAGAAATGATGCTCATCATCTTTATCTTGCTTGGATGTCATGTTCATGATGATTAGAGAATCCTCTTGGTCTTCTGTGTAGTTGTTATAATCTCTTCTTCCTCTCAAACCTCCTTGATAATTGTTGTTGTTGTAGCCTTGGTTGTAGTTGTGATTGTAGTTGCTTCCTCCATTCTTGAATTTGCCTCTCGATTGTCCATAGCTCCCTCTATGGAAGCCTCTTCCCCTTTGATTCCTTGGGTTCTTGAAGCATTCTTCTATGGTGTGGTTGGTAAGGCCACAAATGTTGCAAGGTGGAGTGTTGTAGGATCTCTCGGTGCCTTGCTTTCCTCTTCTGCCCCTTCCTATAGTACCTCTTCCTCTACCTGTGTAGTTAACTTGAGAGATACTTGCCTCTTCTTCATTCTTTTTTCTTTTACCTTTATCCTTACTTTTATTTATATCTATAAAAAGGGTAGAAGATTGGTTACCTCTAGAGTTGTCACCATTCTTATTGAGCTTTGCCTCATGGGCGAAGAGTTGCCCCATTAAGATGTTGAGGTCAGGTATATGCATATCCATATAAAGGTCCATTGCAATGGTGAAGGACTCCCATTTATCATCAGCTTTGATACCATTGGTGATCTACCTTACTATGTGTTCTTCTTTTATCTCCTCTCTAATGCTTGCAAGCTGGTCATCCACATCCTTCATCTTTGTCACATAATCAGCTACACTTTGCTTTGATTGCTTTTTCAGGGTTGTAAACTCCATCCATAGCTGGTTCTTCCTTGCTCTTGTATTTCATGAAAAGTATGAAGAAAGTACTTCCCAAGTCTCTTGGGAGGTCTTGCAATCCCTAATGTGGGGCAATAAGAAATCACATATTGAGTTTAGTAGATAAGACCTGGCAAGAGCATCCTTTGCACACGATGTGGTCAACCTTTCTTGCTCTTCCCTTGTGGGTTGATGTTTGCTCTTGAATGTTGGCATCTCTTCATCTCCTGAGATGTATCCATATAGAATTCTCACCACTGAGAGAACCAATGATAATGCGATTTTGTAGCTATAAAGTGGACACTATACGAAACCTATGATGCTTTAAATCATGACAAATGATCTATCATCCACTAAAAACAAGCTCTGAGAAGATCACTATACTGATGTAATCATGGCCGAGAAGTGAAGTAAAGATGTAATGATAGATCACATAAAAATACGTCATTGGCAATAATCTATTACACAATGGGAGGGAAGTGATTGAGCTATGAAGTGAGCTCTCAATTCATATAGGATCCCTCTCTATTGCTCTCCAAAATTTGGGGCATCATGCATGTCTTTTGATTCTCTTTTATAGTTGAGTTTGGAGTCAATCTTTTGTATTCAAATTCAAAAGTTCACCTAAAAGTAAATCCTAAAATATAGCATATATTCTCTCATCAATGAAGTACCAAGTGAATTGAGATTTGATGGTTCCTAACTCCTCATGGAAGTAAGGTTCTTTTACAAAGGTAAATGTAATTGATTTTACAAGGGATTGATCATATAAGGCTCCATAAAAAATATGCTAATCATCCAAGTATGTGGGCTTGGATTCTCTTGCACCAACAGAGATCAAGAAGACTTTCAATAAGGAGAAATATTGGATTTTAAATCCAACTCTTTACAAGAGCTACCACAATTTAGAGGTCCATGGGAATCCAAGTCCCTTCAAATACAAGCCCCTATGATACTAGTGAGGAATGAAAAATAGATCATACCTTAGAATAGAGAGGCTATGAAGGACACTGAAGAGATAGTGCCATCTCACTTTCAAAGAGATCCTAAAAGTGAAATTACAACTATGGAAACATTTAACAAAGCAAGTTCCACAACTGGATAGTTCTCCCTTGAAGGTGAGTCCAAAGGAAAAGCTCCTAAGATCCTAGTAGATAATATTGAAGATATGAGTGAAGGTGAGGAAGGAAACATTTATCTCCCCATTACCTACCAAGGGCACACTAACAAGGCAATCTGAGATTCTATTATAGATGTTGCCATTGCAACCACATCCTTATAAATGCGATGGGGAAAGTTAGCCTTATGACCCACTAGAAAGAAGCTTGAATGGTAGTTGAACACATTGAAGACCACTAGGATTGCTGGAAGGAATATCTCTCACTACTTATGGTGTAGAGTTTGAACACACATTCACCATATGTGATTTTGGGAAGAACCATGTGTATGAGATGATTTTAGATAGACCCTTTATGAAATAATTGTAGATAGTGCAAGAGTAGGGAACCGATTCCTTCTACTTATAACACCTAGGGGTCACTACTAAACACAATCTAAAAGATTACACCTATAGAGATGTCCCACCCCTATAGTGTAGTCCATAAAACACAAGAGGACTCAGAGTCAATAAAGTCCATCAGTTCTTCAAGTCCATATTGGATGCATGAAGAGATACACTTATGGATGTGTAAAATGTTTTAGGAAACAAAGAAATGACTAGAAGCTAGAAATACAAGAGTTTCATAGAACACTCGATTGATAAAATCTAAGCATTTTACTATGACCTTCACCTCCCAAAATAGAGGTTTAGTCAAATCTTGTGAAGTACAAACTTATTTGTTTTAATGAAAACATTTGATAATGATGGTCCAAACAAACATGGTGGTTCTTTATACATAACTCAAAAGCTAAGGGAGTACATTAGGCATTCCTGAAGCTAGGTTGGTTGGTGTAGAGTAGGTCTTGGCAAATAACCTCTCGTCTCTGTCTATATCCCATCACTCTTCACAATGGTATCCAAGCAATAAAGAATCATGGGTGATGGACTTCCCTCATCTATTGACAAATTACATTGAGTTGATTACTCAGCATGCTCACTTAGAGTGGAAGCCTATCTACAAGGAAGGAATGTATTTGGTCACATATCATGAGATGAGATGATATCGATACTCAAAAGCAAGGGCCAACCAACATAAGAGGACCAAGAAAGGTTAAATGAATGGTGCTCAAAGGATGCTTTGCAAGCTCATATATTCTCAAACCTATCTCTGCTTTTTACTTCCTCATGGAATGCTCTTGAAGCATTCTTCTCATCGAGCACTAAGGCTCAAGAGAATCAACTATGGATGAAGTTTACAACACTCAAGAAGATGCCCATGTGAAGTGTGACTGATTTTGTAACCAAGATGGATAGTACAGACTAGCTTGGAAGCATTGGAGAAGTTATTGATGAAGAACAAATAATAAGGCAAGTCATCAATGGTATTAAAGCTAATGAAAAATGGGAGCCCTTCAACAAAACTATGGATCTTTGCATGAACATGCAAGTTTGTGACTTCAAGACACTCATGGGACAATTATTCACACATAAAGCAAAGCTTATGAATAATAGAAAAGGTAATCAATCATATCCCCTCTATACAATAAGAATAAAAGCAAGGATAACAAAGGTAAAGGCAAGAAGTTTGATGATGAAGGTAGAACCTCTCAACTCAACTTTTCAAGTAGAGGCAGAGTATCAAGAGGAAGAGGTAGAGGAGATAGACAAGATAGGGGGAGAGCTCAAGGCTCATCACCTTATGCTATATGAGGTATAACCAATCACATATACGAAGAATTGTTTCAAGAACCCTAGGAACCAAAGAGAAAGAGGATACAACAGAGGAGGCTATGGACACTCTAGAGAAAGATTCAACAACTCTTATGGAAACAATAAAAACTCATACAACAACTACCAAGGTGGATACAAAGGAAGGAGAGACTACAATAACTACATAGATGATCAAGCTCAGGAAGACTCACTTCTTTCATGAACATGACTATGAAGGAAGGTAAGGAAGATGAACATGTGTCTTATATAGATTCAAGATGCTCAAATCATGTGTTAGGAAATGTAGTTCTACTTTTAGATTTGGAAGAACCAAAGAATAGACATGAAGTCCAAAAATGAGATGACACATGGCATCTAGTTGAGAATATAAGTATTGTGAAGACTCCAAATGGTAATATGAACTTACTAAACAAAGTACTCTATGTGCCTACTATTACCAAGAACCTCATTAATGTAGGTCAAATTATTAATAAGGGATTGTAGCTTAGATCCACCAAGCACGGAGCATTTGTTGAAGATCCACATTAGAGATTCAAGAAGATAGTAAGAGGAGAAAATTCAAGTAGATTCCTTTCAAACTCCAAAACAGCAAGATTATTGCATTGTTCAATTATGGCACTCAAACTCTATCAGAGTTAGAGATTTTCCACAAGAGATTATCTCACATAGGAGAAAGAGCTCCCAAACAAATTAATAGGGATTAGAGTGTACTTGGCTACAAAATATATCAAAACAAGATATGATATATAAATGTAGTGCTCGTCAATTTGGTAAGTCACACAAGCAACCCTTCGCCAATAAATGCTACATACATGGAGACCTATTGGAGTTAGTTCACCCAAACACATGGGGTCCAAGCAAGGAGACTTTAATCTCTAGATCAAGGTACTATATGTCACTCATAGATGATTGTAGCAAATGGACTATCTTTTACTTTAAAAGATAAATCACCACTAGATATACTTCTGAGCAAAATGGAGTGGTAGAGAGAAGAAATAGGACAATTGTGGAGGTTGCAAGATCAATGCTAAATGAAAAGAAAATCCCTAACTACTTGTGGGTAAAGGCAATATCAACAACTACATATTTGGTGAATAGACTTCCATCAAAATCTTTGGATGGAATGAATCCATATGAGGCATGGTGTAAGATTACAACCACCATGTGCTAGAGAGATGAATCTCCTCCCAACCAAAGGCCTCTATATATAGCTCTCTCTAGAGGACTACCTCCTTGGGTAGGTCGATACTAACCATCCATGTGTCGACCATGTAACTGCATGTGTCAAGTGTCCCAGTTAGCTTGAGTTAACGCAAGTGGATGCTTCTAGAAGGCTCTAAATCTCTTTGGGCAAAATACTCTTCCCATGTACCCCATGGGGATTGAACCCAAGACCTCCTCCTTCACACCCTTGAGACTTAACCACTAAGCTAAGTGGATCACTTGTTTACAAGAGCGCATGACCTCCAAGTAAGTCTAGACTCAAGATCTTTGGTCATACACACAAGTGACCAAATGGTGTCTGATTTCAGATCCTTCTAAACCGATTGGATCTAAGGATCATAGACTTACTTTATTACATTCTTTCCCCTTGGAAAATATTTTCTTCCTCAAAAATAGAGCTATATACATACTATAGGCAATCCCCAAGCCTCATGTTCTAAAACTGAAAGAACAGCGTCATGTTCTAAAATTGGAAGAACATGTCTCATCTCTATGGTGGCATCCTACTCAAATGATTCAAGCAGTGTCTTACTTTCCACTTTGATGAACTGGTCAAAGTACAAAGTAGTGATTGAATAATAAGGGTGGATCTAAAAACACTCTTGGCCAATTCATAGTTTTTCTAGGTGCGACCTAGGCACAAACATGTGAATTGGGTGGATTCAAATTACTGGGCCATTTTTGGGCATGACTGGTGCATGGACTTAGGAACAAAGGTGGGATTTGTATGCCTCGCAAGACTTTGAGAACTCTAAATACACTTGAATTTGATTTGGAGAACTTGAAGTTTTGTTGTCTAACTTGGATGTTTGTATGGTGGTTTACTCCTATCTAATAGTTACTTGAGTTTTTACCTGATGACTACAGGACTACTTTGTCCTAATGAGCTTAAAAATATTATGTAAACTATTGGAGAAAGTTTACTGTTTACTTTGAGTCAACCGTACTATAACTTGACCAATTCAAATTCAAAATAAAAATTTTCCAAATCAGGACAGTTTTCTCAAAGACTTCTGCTAAAAGTTCTTGGGAATTATAAATCTTATGAACAATTCTTAACTTCATTATTCCAAAGTGTATTGAAATTCTAGAAAGTCATTTATGCTATAACTTGAAGCAAAACTCAAATAAAGAAGTAAAATTAGACTTATTATCTTTTGAATATTGAAAATTTTGGAGTTCAAGGTTTGTGGAAGCACGTGAATAGCACAAGGAAGAAGAAGAAGCTTGGGGCACAACACACAATACTGAATTTATTACCACTAGAATGTACAAAGATAAGTAGCCCATAAGGGCAATAGGCATATATATATAAGCATGGAGCAAAAAACCTCCTAATGAGGGAAAAAAGTGCCATGGTGGTCCTAGTATGTTGACACACATCACTAGAAACATATATCAACAAATTCCTCCTGGGAGTGATGCGGTGAACAAGGAGCTGGCACTCATGTATAAGGAAGTGTCAAGCTATGTGGAATCAATCCACAAAAGGAAGTAAGTCTAAAGCTTTGTGAAAAGCTTCAAACTTCTCTCGAGGTAGAGGCTTCATGAAAAGGTCTGCAATGTTCTCCTGCGTTGGCACATATGCCAAGCTCATCTCTCCAATAGAGAACCTCTCCCTGACATAATGATAATGCACCTCAATGTTCTTAGTGTGAACATGGAACACAGGGTTTCTCACAACTGACAATGCGCTCTGACTATCAGTGAAGAATGTGGTGGCAGAAGATTGACCAACACCCAAATGAGCCATAAGACATCTGAGCCACACACACTCAACAGTCACTGTGAAAGCTGCCCTATACTCAGTGTAGAGGAGGTACTGGGGTATCCGCTTTTAACAAAAGTAGAGAATGAAGATTAAACACAGTACGTCACCTACTCAAGGGGGGTTCTCTTTAGGGAAGTATACCCTTTAACATTTCTGTGAGTAGACAGACAACAAGAATTGTACAGAATGGTAAATGCTTCAGAAAATATGGACAACAAATGACCAAGGAAGACCAATCACTTCTTGATTTGACTCAGATGATTACAAGGTTGGTCAGATGCTCAAAAGTGCAGGCTTAGAAGGCTAACATGCCATCCTAGAAATAAATAAGCTCAATGCACAGCTTAAGGGGCTAATTACATGCAATCTAACTCAGAACAATACAAATGGTAAGATTTGCTCAAGAGAATAGAGCTCAATCACCAATACTGACTCACGGAAAGGAAAGAAAATCCAAGGCACTCTCTTACACTATAGTGCTCATAGCCCTCAACTGAGAAGCCTACCCTCTGTATCCACACTACAGAGTAGCTCCTACAATAGGCTTGAAACCACCAAGTGGAAGAGATGACTTCTGCACGTATGCCCGCGTCAATGAAACTCCAAAAAATGTACCAAAAATGTGTGTACCGTGTACCTGTGTATATCCTCCAGTGTGTCCAAATGAGCACAAATCCCTTGTTTTTATAGGCCTCAATAGGCCAAGAGAGCCTTGCCGAATCTTCACGTCCACTGATCACGCGCCGTTTAATCACCCAAAATTGGGGGGTATGTCAATTATTCCACTTGATTGAATTAGATCCACAAAAGTAGGTAGTCGCCGTGAATGGTTGGCGGCAACATTTGTTCATCCACTTTTACTTTTAACAATTACCTTTTACCTTTTCACCTGCCATCCGAGATTCTCATTTTGTGTAATTTTGTTTCCTCACTAATTTAATTCCCGGCAATTCATATGATGCCGATTGGTCCATCTGCTCATCCAGTCCTAGTGTTCATGTAGTGGTTTAATCATGTGAGGCCTCAAATAGCACTCCTCTGAGCTCCCAAAAGTCATTGGGTCAGCATCACGGGTCATCTCCATACACCATCCTCAAGAATAGTGCCCATCGAACAACTCCACTCGTAAGTATCTGAAGTCATGTATTCCTCCCTTTCTTCATGTTGAAACATGATATAGAAACCACCTTCAGTGTCATGCGTGCTCTTACTGACCTCATGGGGGTGTGCGTGTACATGAGAGGGGGTGTGTGCACGAATGACTGTGTGTGTGGGGGAATGTATGTGTGCGGGTACAATTGTGGTGTGTCTGCATTTTGTGTGAGTACATGTATGTGCTTGTGTGTACGTGAGTACATGTATGCTTTTGTATATATGTGAGTGCGAGCGTGTGAGCATGTGTATGTGAGTGTGAAAGTGTGTGTGGATGGAAGTGTGTGTATGTGTGGGTGCACGTGTGTATGTGTGTGCGGTTGGGTGCATGCATGTGCGTCGGGGTGTGTGTGTTGCGGGGTCTGACTGTGTATGTGTGTGTGTGTGGGTGTATGTGTATGTGGGTGTGTGTGTGCGGGGGGTGGCGGGGAATAGTGCAAGGGGGGTAGAGGCTATGGCGGAGGGGGCGGAGGCTATGGCGGAGGGGGGCGGGGGCTATGGCGGAGGGGGGCGGAGGTGCTATGGCGGAGGGGGGCGGAGGTTATGGCGGAGGGGGGCGGGGGGGCTATGGCGGAGGGGGCGGAGGCTATGGCGGAGGGGGGCGGGGGCTATGGCGGAGGGGGGCGGAGGTGCTATGGCGGAGGGGGGCGGAGGTTATGGCGGAGGGGGGCGGGGGGGCTATGGCGGAGGGGGCGGAGGTCCTATGGCGGAGGGGGGGCGGGGTGAGGACTAGGCGGGGAGCGGGGGACGGCGGGTGAGGAGGCGGGGGTGGTGGGCGGAGGGCTGCGGAGGAAGGGGGCGGGGGTGGTGGGCGGAAGGCTGCGGAGGGAGGGGCGGGGGTGATGGGCGGAGGGCGGGGAGCAGCGGGGATGGCGGGGGAAGAGAGAGAAGAAGGGGGGGAGAGAGAGAGAGAGAGAGAGAGAGAGAGAGAGAGAGAGAGAGAAGCAGGGACGGGGAAAGAGAGAGAGAGAGAGGAAAAGAGAGGGAGAGAGAGAGAGAGAGAAAGAGAGAAAAGCAGGGACGGGGAAAGAGAGAGAGAGGGGGGAAAAGACGAGGGAGAGAGAGAGAGAGAGAGAGAGAGAGATAAAGAGAGAGAGAAAGGGAGAGAGAGGGAGAGGGATCCGAGAGAGGGGGAAAGAGAGAGAGGCGGAAAGAGAGGGAAAGAGAGCGGAGTGAGGGGGGCGGAGGGCGGAGTGAGGAGGACGGAGGGCGGACAGAGGAGGGCGGAGGGCGGAGTGAGGAGGGCGGAGGGCGGAGAGAGATGTGAGAGGAGAGAGAGAGAAAAGGATAACAAATCAACTGAGGTAGCAACAAGAATGAAGACAATAACTGCTCGTATCACACTTATGTCCATGCAATGGAATGGACTATTCCCTGAAGCTTCATCCCAAGGCATCTGAGAGTTTCCGACCTCTACAAACCCCCACAGCAAGCTTTTGCACCGTCCCTGGTGCAATTTCTTCCTTATTCTACTTATTTCTTCATAATGAACTTGCAGATCCTCCAGTTGCACTGCCAGGACTCCATACCACACTTTTGGAGAACCAAAATACATATAATTCACAGAATACCGGTGGTGATCTTCAACATGCCAACAAAAAGAGGAGAAACACATTCCCATATACAGCCAGGGAACCAGAACTCCAGAGATTTTCTCCTCCTCAAAAGCTAAGATTGATCCACCCAGCCGAGCAATGCTACTCAAATTCCACCCAGAGCTTTCATAGGAGCTGTGTGTCTCTCCAAGTCTGGCCTGAGGAAAACCACTACCAAATTTCCTTGTCTCTATCTCAGCACCATAAAGGACCTCCAATTGCTCAGCTGCATGCTCCACTATTCGCCAATATTCCCCTTCTACACAATCAACAGAAGCTTTCTCCCGAAAAGATCCATGAACAGGCTTCTCCCTCTCGTTCAAACCAAAACATTCATCCTTAAACTGGTTATCATATTTTTCAAAGGACTCTAATGTGAATGGTGGCCCGTGCTCAAAACCAAACGTTCCATCCTTATCTGAAGATTCTGTGCAAACATCTATAGGAATTAATCGAGGACGGCCTCTTTTCCGTTTCTTCTATTCCTTCTTTATTCGAGCCTGTCCATCTTGCAATTTGTCCAGCCTTTGCATACTTGTAGGGAACTTAGCTGTCCTCCATTTCTCGTTGTCTTTGAGTGGACAAGGAGGTCTCCAGGAGTGTGGTGGCACAATCCGGAAAATCTCATACGGTTCAGCCTCGGCAGTGATACTAGCAATATATTTTACAGCATCTTGAAACTCTTCTTCAAGAGGAAAAAACACAGGTGCATCATCAAGATCTGGTCTGCATCCTGCTTCTGGCCTCCATCTCGAAGGGATCTTCTGACAATTTTCCCAGGATACGGAACCGTGGACAACACCTACAGTCAAGGAAGAAGGCATTGGAGCAGCATCCTGCTGCTTTTCCAGATTGAACTCACTTGAAAATTCATCTCCACTGTATGCAGGAGTAGAGTTCAATTTATGATCCACAATCTGTTCCTTGATCCATCCTAAAGGTATATTTGAGAATGGGAGTCCTTAAAGGTCACAATTAGCTTCCTCGGATGCCGGCACAACTTTGTCACTTTCTGGTCCTGCAAGCATAAAATCATCCCATTCCTCATGTTTACCTACCTTATCCTTACATACCATCGTAGTGGCGCTGAGTGTTGAATTTTGATTATCTGACTCAATTAGAGATTTCTGTCCTTTAGGAGGTGCCTGCAAAAGATAAGCTTGACTTCCTTGCTTACTCTTTTCTATATTGTTCAAGTGAAGAACATCAGTTTTTCCCTCTTCCCGTCCTCCTTGTGTTGCTTCTGCAAAGTCCTCATTTACTTCACATATCTCTACTGTGCAACATTCTGCACTTCCCATCATCCAATTTAATAGAGCATCATCTTCTGAAGGCATTACCTGAGTTTCCATTGTATACCCAGTAGCCTTGTTGATGTCTGATCCTTCCTCCAAATGTATCTGTGATTGATTATTAGTACATGTGGAAATCCATAACTTGTTCTTTCCCCAATCCTGTAGAGCCTTTGTTTGCCTTAACCAAGGTCTTCCCAAGAGTAGAGGGTATGAGGTCTCCTGTGGCAGGGCAATAACAAAAAAGTCTAAAACAAAATGGCAACCCTGCACTATCATAAGTACCTTTTCGACAATGCCCAGTGGTGCAACCCGATGTTGATCTGCTAAGGTGACTGTGAAGGGTGCTGCCTTTGTGGGATTCAGCCCTAGTTTCCTCATAGTGAAATCAGGCATCAAATTGATGCCGGAACCTCCATCTATAATCACACCCGTGAGAGTTTCATCCTTTATACAAACTGATAATCTTGAACTTTGGTAGTCTGCTAAGGGTGCAGGGGGAAAATCAACCATGAAACCATCTATACTAGGTGATTGGACCAAGTGAGCAGAGTGTATAAACTTCAGTAAGTCACTTCTTATTTTTGAATCCATCCTTATAAGTTCATATAGACTAACCTTGTGATGAATACCTTTCAAGATCTGTTCAATGTTTACCTCCTGAGTGTTTTCTTGCTGACTTATTGGTTGGCCCTTTAGAGAAGTAGTCATCTTATTATAAGCTCCTTCAATTTGTACTTGGTCCTTCCATCCAGACTCCTTTTCTTCCTCTTTATCCTGAAATCCTTGTTGTTCATCTCTCTGGGTTGCAGCTGCTTGCCTAGCTCTAGTCATCATGGGCGTAGTAGAGGATGAAACAGCATAAGTCTGAGTGGTTTTTCCTTCTTCATGTGGAGAGACTGCAATCATATGAATTGGAGCAGGACGACCTCTTGGGCAATCTTTGGTATAATGATCCTTGGCCTCTGGACAATGTTGACAAGGAGGTGCATCTTCTGGAAGAGAACATCTATTTTGCATGTGACCGTACTCACCACAACGATAGCACATCAAGGGTCTATTATATCTAGGCTTTGCAGGCCTATTCTCCTCTCTGTTAGGTGTATTCGAAGTGCTAGCATAGTATGAATCCAAAGTTTGAGGGTTACCTCTCTGCTGTGTGCCCTTGAGGTAGTAGCAATCTCTGGCTTCATGCCCATCCTTCCCACAAAATTGACAGCTTACCTTATTGGGACAATTAGCATTGGAATGTCCATTGTTGTTACAGATCATGCACCAAATTTGTCTCCTTATATCCTGAGTGGTCCTCAAATCTTCTAACTCACGGCGAAGTTGAGCTACTTCATCATCAGTGCGACGCAGTGGTGGCAAGACCTTCTCTTCTTGTTGATTTTGTTGCATCTTCAATGCTTCCAATTCCCTCCTCAGTTGCTCAATAGGATCCATGTCTACAGCGTACTTTGGTTGTGTATTCCCTTCGAAATGTTGCCTTGCTTCTTCAATGCGTGATGCGGCTGCAACAAAATCATTGAGGGTCGCATCCAATCTAAGAGACTCACGAAGCTTCTGCTGAGATGACCTGAGTAGAGCTTTTTCTATCCATTTTTTAACCAAAAAGTCACCTGGAGCATGTGGCAGACGTGCAACAAGTGCTTTTGTTCTAGTGTGAAGTTCATGAAAAGATTCACCTGGCCTTAGCTTCAAATTCTCTAGCTGATCTAAAGCTCTTTCCGAAGAATCACTTGGTCTGAATGTTTGTGAGAAAGCCGTCTTCAGAGCCTCCCAAGTAGTGAAATGTCCATCTGCATATTGACTAAACCATTTATCTGCAAGACCCTCCAATGTGGATGGAAAAAGTGCCAACATTGCATCTTCTCTATTCTGCAGACCACGTCCACGGCATAAAGAGATAAATCTCCTCACATGATCATCAGCATCTTCATAAGCATGTCCCTTGAAGGTAAGGAATTTGATGTTTAATCTGGAGAGCAAATGAGAGAGATCCTCCATTTGTGCTGGTGTTTCTTCGGACGTATCTGAGGAGAAGTCTAGGGTTCTCCTATACCTCTCTTTTGACAATGGTGTCGTACCCAAATCAATAGATAAATTTAGGGAAGGCAGAGGGGAGGTAGACTCACTAGCCGTGGTTATTGCTAACTTGTTAAGGTTCCTCCAAACACGAAGAGACTCCTTATCTGCTCGTGTATGGGTCATGTACCTACTTGCCAATGTAATAGGGCAAAAAATACCTCTCACAGAAATGCAAAGGTCCCACCGGGCGTGCCAAACTGTCGAGGAGGTACTGCGGTATCCACTTTTAACAAAAGTAGAGAATGAAGATTAAACACAGTACGTCACCTACTCAAGGGGGGTTCTCTTTAGGGAAGTATACCCTTTAACATTTCTGTGAGCAGGCAGACAACAAGAATTGTACAGAATGGTAAATGCTTCAAAAAATATGGACAACAAATGACCAAGGAAGACCAATCACTTCTTGATTTGACTCAGATGATTACAAGGTTGGTCAGATGCTCAAAAGTGCAGGCTTAGAAGGCTAACATGCCATCCTAGAAATAAATAAGCTCAATGCACAGAATCTTCTCATCAGCTTAAGGGGCTAATTACATGCAGTCTAACTCAGAACAATACAAATGGTAAGATTTGCTCAAGAGAATAGAGCTCAATCACCAATACTGACTCACGGAAAGGAAAGAAAATCCAAGGCACTCTCTTACACTATAGTGCTCATAGCCCTCAACTGAGAAGCCTACCCACTGTATCCACACTACAGAGTAGCTCCTACAATAGGCTTGAAACCACCAAGTGGAAGAGATGACTTCTGCACGTATGCCCGCGTCAATGAAACTCCAAAAAATGTACCAAAAATGTGTGTACCGTGTACCTGTGTATATCCTCCAGTGTGTCCAAATGAGCACAAATCCCTTGTTTTTATAGGCCTCAATAGGCCAAGAGAGCCTTGCCGAATCTTCACGTCCACTGATCACGCGCCGGTTAATCACCCAAAATTGGGGGGTATGTCAATTATTCCACTTGATTGAATTAGATCCACAAAAGTAGGTAGTCGCCGTGAATGGTTGGCGGCAACATTTGTTCATCCACTTTTACTTTTAACAATTACCTTTTACCTTTTCACCTGCCATCCGAGATTCTCATTTTGTGTAATTTTGTTTCCTCACTAATTTAATTCCCTGCAATTCATATGATGCCGACTGGTCCATCTGCTCATCCAGTCCTAGTGTTCATGTAGTGGTTTAATCATGTGAGGCCTCAAATAGCACTCCTCTGAGCTCCCAAAAGTCATTGGGTCAGCATCACGGGTCATCTCCATACACCATCCTCAAGAATAGTGCCCATCGAACAACTCCACTCGTAAGTATCTCAAGTCATGTATTCCTCCCTTTCTTCATGTTGAAACATGATATAGAAACCACCTTCAGTGTCATGCGTGCTCTTACTGACCTCATGGGGGTGTGCGTGTACATGAGAGGGGGTGTGTGCACGAATGACTGTGTGTGTGGGGGAATGTATGTGTGCGGGTACAATTGTGGTGTGTCTGCATTTTGTGTGAGTACATGTATGTGCTTGTGTGTACGTGAGTATGTGTATGCTTTTGTATATATGTGAGTGCGAGCGTGTGAGCATGTGTATGTGAGTGTGAAAGTGTGTGTGGATGGAAGTGTGTGTATGTGTGGGTGCACGTGTGTATGTGTGTGCGGTTGGGTGCATGCATGTGCGTCGGGGTGTGTGTGTTGCGAGGTCTGAGTGTGTATGTGTGTGTGGGTGGGTGTATGTGTATGTGGGTGTGTGTGTGCGGGGGGTGGCGGGGAATAGTGCAAGGGGGGCGGAGGCTATGGCGGAGGGGGCGGAGGCTATGGCGGAGGGGGGCGGGGGCTATGGCGGAGGGGGGCGGAGGTCCTATGGCGGAGGGGGGCGGAGGTTATGGCAGAGGGGGGCGGGGGGGCTATGGCGGAGGGGGCGGAGGCTATGGCGGAGGGGGGCGGGGGTATGGCGGAGGGGGGCGGAGGTGCTATGGCGGAGGGGGGCGGAGGTTATGGCGGAGGGGGGCGGGGGGGCTATGGCGGAGGGGGCGGAGGTGCTATGGCGGAGGGGGGGCGGGGTGAGGACTAGGCGGGGAGCGGGGGACAGCGGGTGAGGAGGCGGGGGTGGTGGGCGGAGGGCTGCGGAGGAAGGGGGCGGGGGTGGTGGGCGGAAGGCTGCGGAGGGAGGGGCGGGGGTGATGGGCGGAGGGCGGGGAGCAGCGGGGATGGCGAGGGAAGAGAGAGAAGAAGGGGAGAGAGAGAGAGAGAGAGAGAGAGAGAGAGAGAGAGAGAGAGAGAGAGAGAGAGAAAAAAGCAGGGACGGGGAAAGAGAGAGAGAGAGAGAGAGAGAGAGAGAGAGAAAGAGAGAAAAGCAGGGACGGGGAAAGAGAGAGAGAGGGGGGAAAAGACGAGGGAGAGAGAGAGAGAGAGAGAGAGAGAGAGAGAGAGAGAGAGAGATAAAGAGAGAGAGAAAGGGAGAGAGAGGGAGAGGGATCCGAGAGAGGGGGAAAGAGAGAGAGGCGGAAAGAGAGGGAAAGAGAGCGGAGTGAGGGGGGCGGAGGGCGGAGGTAGGAGGACGGAGGGCGGAGAGAGGAGGGCGGAGGGCGGAGTGAGGAGGGCGGAGGGCGGAGAGAGATGTGAGAGGAGAGAGAGAGAAAAGGATAACAAATCAACTGAGGTAGCAACAAGAATGAAGACAATAACTGCTCGTATCACACTTATGTCCATGCAATGGAATGGACTATTCCCTGAAGCTTCATCCCAAGGCATCTGAGAGTTTCCGACCTCTACACTCAGTGTGACAACTCGAAGTGGTCACAGTAGGCTGCTTCTTGCTCAACCAAGATATACATGAACTACCAAGCATGAAGCAAAAGCCACTAGTGGACACACGAGTGTCATCGCAACCAACCTAGCCACTATCAAAAAAAGCATGCAAATCTGGTGGTAATGATCCCCCCTTAGGATAAAACAATCCAAGTAGCCAACTACCACTCAAGTAGCGAAAGATGCACTTGACCACCAGCCAATGCTTGACACCTGGGCAATGCATAAACCTGCTCATCTATGAAACAGCAAACTAAATATCTCGCCACGTAATGCATAAGTAAATTAAGCATCTGTTAGACGGCCGCCGGACAAGGACAATTGTACTTAGACAGAGGGCTTTAATGCGCGGTAAAGAAAGATTCGCGCAAACCTTGTAACAGACTTCTATTTAAAGCAATGAAAGGAAAGCGGTAGCGAGCCGCAGTTTTTTGGGAAGAGCCCCTACTTTTGTTGGGAATTGTAGAGTGTTGTTGGTTAAGTCTCGAGCTGCGGTGTTTGGGAATTACAAGTGTAGTATTGTATATGTATGTGTTCTGTTCCGTCTGTTCCACTAAGTCCGTTTTGGGAAGTTGTGAGCATACTGTTTGAGACTGTGGGTGCTGTGTCAATGAGAAGATTGAGCTCTGTTCTGTTCTGTTCGCTTCTATCTGTTCTACTATCCTCCCTGTCGTGCAGAGTTACTATTCGGTAGTCCTGTGCTGCGAATCTGTTTGGTGATAGTTATATGCGGTTCTGGATTTCTTCACGGAATAAGTGTTGTTTATCATCCTTCTGTTGAACAAGGGACTGTGTAAGGCCGAAGCGAACTAATTGCGTGTTAGCATTTTTCTGTTAAGTGACCAGGTTCGATACAATAGTCTGCGTTCACTGTGGATTCCGATCCCAGGAAGGTCTCCTATCGGTAAGGGTCGGTATGCGAATGAAAGCATTGATAAGTTTGTGACGAATCGACTGTTGGTAGGAACTTGTTGCTTGAGTTTGGTATACAATAAGTTTGCGTAACCTCGAGTATAGCTGTCTGTTGTGTTATTGTTCGGTATACCTATATGTCACGAGGAAGTAGTACATTGAGTAGTATTCGGTTAATGAAGTTGAGTATTCTACTAGTTATAAGTCAGAACAGGACTACTGCTCTGTTACTATAGCAGGTCCAGTCCAGAAGTTCTAAGTCCCCGCACGCTGAATAGTTATCAGTAGTCAGAGTCAAATACTGAGCTAAGACGCGATGGAGTATTTATGAGTGTGTGAGAAGTTGGGAAAATAGTACAGGGCCTCTATCTAACAGACCCCTACCACTCCCAAGGACCCACGTGGCTCAGAGAACGATCGCGGTTAGAAGATTTGGAACCAATTGAACGTGAAGCATTTGAATAGGAAGTAAAGTAACGCTTAAACCATAATCAGTTTAACATTTGGCGCCGTCTGTGGGAAAGTGGTAACTGTTTACCAGTCTCTGCGGTAAAGTAGCATTTGATTACGAGAAAGTGGCATTAGAGTGCTAAGCGGTTTGTAAGAAGCAAACATCCAGTAACATTTGATTTACTGACAGTAGCAACATACCCAAATTGTTGCAAACTGCTCAGATAGTATCACTGGGCAATGATACATGCCGGTTACTCGGTCTGGCGAAACGTATCCTAGGACCCAGACGACGAGAACAAGAAAAGTACAAAAAACAACTCTAGGAGAAGAAGGTATAACGCGACCTGACTCAGTGGTCGAGCAAGTTAAGGATGCTAGAATTAATTCCGGTCATATTCCGGTAGAACGATCAGCGCCTTTGGTACATGCTGGTGTCACTTCGACCCAGCCTAACCAAAGTACAGTAATTCCAGAATCTATCAAGACGCCGCTGGAGATTAGACAAACTCTAGGAAAAGAAATCAGTAAAAGCGAAAAAAACGCTACAGTCTGGTAGACTGTCAGCTCATTCCGATGATATTCCGGTGATAGAAACACCAACTGGCGGTCAAGGATTAGCATTTTTTGCAGAATCCTCAGCCAGACCCGCGTGTCTGGAAGAAAGATTTCGGATATTAGACATCCAGAAAGAAGGAGACCTATTCGAAGCTGAGGTCCGAAGTATCTTGCGCAAAAACAGCACACCGGAAGGCACGCCATCCGGCGATCCAGATTCTGATAGTTCAACTAATCAACCTCAAGATACAGAAGAAGGACCGGAGACACCCACGATGAACGGACAACAACAACAACAACAGTTAGGTCAACCAAGGCCGCCTCCAACAGGAGTAACTTACACGAAATTCGGTGGATTCCCAGGAGATGACCCAGACGCTCATGTACGAACTTTTGAGATAAGTTATGCAGTTCTTAACCATCCACCAGATCAGGCGTACAAGGCCATTGTTTTTCAATCTACTCTGGTCACTGAAGCGGCTAGATGGCTTACGGAATACGACATTAATCATTTCGGTACCTATGATGCAGTACGAGATGCCTTTCTACAACGATTCAGACTAAAGAAGAATCCTGCTGAAATCTTTGAGTATCTACAGAGCAACCGACAGAAGGCAAATCAGACTGTCCAGGAATACGCTACTCTCTTCATAACACATTTACGGCAGATACCACAGGCACATGCTAATCTACCTGACGATGTCATCTCTCAATGGTTTATCAATGGACTAACCCCACAACTGAAGCAATTATGATCATCAGATGTGTTGGAGCAATGACACTGGATGCAGTCATTGCAATGGCTCTACAGTTGGAATCCAAGGTTGGTGGATTTTCAGAAGACTTGGAATGGTTAAGGACAAACAAAAATATGGCTGAAGATATAACCAGGCAAGTATACTGCACCACGTGCAAAAATTCAGGGCATACAAGTGTTAACTGTGCACTAAATCAAACATTCTGCGCTATCTGCAACACTGCCGGACACTCCACCGGAAATTGTGTCTACAATGCCAGAATACAGGGAACAGCAACAGTCAATGTTGTTATTCAAGAACATGGACAGGCAGCGAATCACTATGTACCTCCGCAACTGAGAAACAACCAGCCACAGGGATATCGAAACTACCGAGGGCAGAGGAACAATAACTATAATGCAAACCGCTGGCAGAACGAACCACCACCGGAAAATCCCAATTTACCACCACCACAATGTCATTTTTGTGGTGAATTCGGACACATTAGAAGATATTGCAAAGACGCAGCTGAGTATGATCAAAGGAAGAAGGAGCGGCAAAACCCAATGGCCAACATGGTACAAATTACACCGGTGGAAACGCAAACTGCTACAATCCAGACCCGATCAGGTAAACAGCTGCAACCAGCAGCAGAAGTATTTGAACCAGGGATACGAGAACAACATAGGATGTATAACAAGGCTAGTCACTGGACCGCATCAGAACCACCAGTGTTCCCAGAACCCATTCCGGTGACTCAGACCTCGTCGACAAAGGAAGGAACACAACAAGAGGAGGCAACAACAGAACAACCATCAGCAGTAGACATAACAGCAGATACTTCGGCAACAGCAGAGACCTCAAGTTCAAAGGAGCAGGATAACCAATCTCAGCAGGCCTGGGAAATTTTATCCAAGGCATCTATCACTCTGCCTCTCGGCCAACTACTGGCATTAGTACCTGGTGTTCGACAACAGTTCCAGCAACAGTTCAGTCCGGTACCTTCTTGTATTCCGGCGACAGCAGCAGTTCAACCAGAACCTGATTCTACGGTTGATCATTCAGTCCCCTTGATTACAGTATGGTATAAGAATCATAAGATTACACACGTATTGATTGATGGAGGCTCTGGTGTCAACATTGCAACTACAGCCTTATGCGATAGGTTAGGATGGACCAAAATCGAACCAGTTCAATTTTTTGTCAGAATGGCAGACCAATCTAGAGTCCACCCTGTAGGACTTGTGCGAAATATACCCATTACTTTACAAGGTACAACCTTCAAAATGAATTTTGTCATACTAGATCTTCCGGAATCCACTTTGGATTACAACCTTCTTTTTGGCCGACCTTGGCTAAAGCATGCAAAGGTAATACAAGACTGGTCTGCGCAAGAGCTCACATTCAAGGATGCCAATCGTAGATATGTAGTAAAATTAGATGCTATACAACCTTGCGAACTGCACGCCATACCATATTTGGCGGAACCAGTTCATATGTTAGATGGACTATCAGATGATGAAGAAGAGCAATTTCTGAAGAGTAACGCCGATTTAATGTCTCTAGGAACTGTTGATCTGCAGCCCGTCATCGATAACTGGAACACTTCAGTTTGTGCAGTAGTAGCTATCACCGAAAAGTCTGACCAAGCAGATATTGAATTACAACCACTATTCAAGCCAACAGAGGATACAGAGAACCCGCAATAATTTTATGTCCCTGAAGACCAGCTGATCACGTACAATCTAGGAGACAAGGACCATCCTCGACCTGTAAAAATAAGGCAAAACTTACCGGAAATCTTTCAGGCTAATTTGATTCAGCTTCTTCGCGAATTCTCAGACGTCTTTGCATGGGATTACAAGGACATGAAAGGATTAGATCCGCGCATTTATCAACACAGAGTTATGTTGAAACCTGAAGTCAAACCAAACAAACAACCCAGCTACCGGATGAATCCCAATTATGCATCTCAGGTAAAAGCCGAACTTGACAGATTACTAAAGGTAGGATTCATCGTACCAGTAGAGCATGCTGAATGGATCTCGCCAATTGTGATTGTACCAAAGAAAAACAAGCAATTACGAATCTGTGTGGACTATCGGAAATTAAACGCAGCCACAGTACCAGACCCGTTCCCGATCCCTTTTTTGGATACCATGCTTGATAGGGTCGTAGGTCATGAAATATATTCATTCTTAGATGGATATAGTGGTTACAATCAGGTTAGAATGGCTGAAGAAGATATACCAAAAACTGCTTTCATTACCAATTGGGGTGTCTTCGCCTGCACCGTAATGTGGTTCGGATTAAGAAATGCACCAAGCACATTTCAAAGATGTATGCAAGAGATATTTTCTCCCTATCTCACTTCATTCATGCAAGTATACCTTGACGACTTCTCAATCTTTGGGAAGATGATAGCACATTTAAGTCATTTACGATGTTGTTTTCAGAAGTGTAGAGAATATAGACTCTGTCTTAACCCAAACAAATCCGTGTTTGCGGTTTCGTGTGGCAAACTACTTGGGCATATTGTATCTGCTCAAGGTATCCGAGTAAATCCAGATAAGATTTTGGCAATTTTAGAAGCCCCGGTACCCGCAACTCCAAAAGAAGTAATGCATTTTATGGGTCAAATACGGTGGCATGGCATACACTTACGGTGGCTTGCTCACCTCGCAGTACCACTGAACAGGCTAATCACAAAAACTCCCCGACAGTTTGAATGGACTGAAGAATTCCAAACTACATTTGATCGGCTCAAGTATCTCCTGACGCAAGCCCCAATTTTACAACCACCGGACTGGGACAATCCGTTCCATGTTTTTGTCGACGCTTCAGATATTGCAATTGGCAGTATTCTGATGCAGCAAACAGATAAGTGGTTTCGCCCTGTTTATTACGCCAGTAGAAGGCTTGCACCGGCAGAAAAGAACTACTCCACTACTGAAAGAGAATGTCTAGGATTGATTTACTCAATCAAAAAGTTCAGACATTATCTACTAGGCCGGAAGTTTACCTTTCATGTGGACCATGCTGCCCTTGTTTATCTAGTAAGACAGCAGCATTTAGGTGGACGATTAGCACGATGGGTGCTACTTTTACAAGAATTCGACTATGACGTCATTCACCGACCCGGAAAAGCACATGCCCTAGCAGATTTCTTATCTCGCCTGGATTCTGGTGAAGCTCCGGTAGGCATAGATGACACGACTCCTGCGATTTATAATGTTGAACCACTATCCGATGAGACGGCCAACCCACAAGCACCATCTACATACTATGATCAGATTCTAACTTTTCTCACCGAAGGATGCTTCCCATCTGAGACGACCAAGGCAGTTCGAAGGAAATTGGCAGTCTTTAGCCGTCGATTTCGGCTAGTAGCAGGAGAACTATATTATGCATATCATATCGGAATCTTACTTCGCTGTATTCCACCTCATGAGGTTAATTCAGTTATCACTTTGGCGCACTCAATTCCTTCTGGTGGCCATTTTGCAGTAGACTTAACTCACCGGAAAATTCTGCAAGGAGGTCTCTGGTGGCCAACGATGTACAGAGATGTCGCACAGTTTGTTAAACAATGTGATACTTGTCAAAGAACTGGTCAGCCTTTACAACGGCATCTTTTTCCTCTGCAACCCATCTTACCATTAGAACCTTTCCAGAAATGGGCTCTAGATTTTATCGGGTCAATTACACCTCCAGCCGTATCCAGTAACAATCGATACATACTGACTTGCACAGATTACGCAACTAGGTGGGCAGAAGCTTGGGCTTTACGGTCTGCTATAGCGGTTACGGTAGCAAAATGCCTACTCACGGATGTCTTCCCACGATTTGGCTTACCCCTGGAAATTGTCTCAGATCAAGGCACTCACTTTGTAAACAATCTAATGAAGGCCCTTACACAATCATTCCAGGTCACACATAAATTTAGCTCTCCTTATTATCCACGTGCCAATGGATTGGCCGAAAGTACAAACAAATCACTGTTGAATATCCTCTGGAAATTGATCATGGAAGCACCGGAAAGATGGGATCAACTACTACCTGCAGTATTATGGGCATACCGGACTACATATAAGGTAACAACAGGCTTGACACCTTTCAAACTAGCTTATGGCTTAGAAGCAATAGCACCCATGGAAATAGTCATCCCAAGTCTGCGTGTAGCAATCACTCAGAAGATGCTACCGGAATATTCGCTGACAGCACGAATGGACGCACTCAGAGAACTTGATGAGCACCGATGGCTCAGTTTTTTAACTATGCGCGAAGTACAACTAAGGCAAGCCAAGACACACGATCGATATTTGAAGACTCCAATCTTTTCGGTAGGCCAGCTTGTACTCTTCTATAACACAAAATCGGATAGAGAAGCAGGAAAATTCAAACTCCGATGGTTCGGCCCTTTCAAGATTTCAGAACAAGTCGGTCCGGCAACCTTTCGGTTGACTACGTTGACTGGAACTCCACTCCCCAAGGTAATCAATGGGTCGAAGCTGCGGCCGTATTATCCCACTACTAGTACGCATTAAATTATTCAGCGGCGAACCGCATTTTGTATAAATTTTTGTGTTTTTCTTTTTTCTCCCTTTTTAGTCGTGTTCTGTACAAATCTTTATGTTACCAGCCGCCCATCTCTACCAGTACGCACGCCAGCATGAAACATTATCATTCTCGCACCGCACAATGATACCCACCCCCCCCCCCTTTTCCACCCCCACCGTGTCCTCCTTATTTAACCCCCTCGGTTGCGCTAAAAAACGCTATTGTGGTCTCGAGATTATACGTATTATCCCTATCCTCTGTGTTGCCTGTAAGTGTGCTCGTGAACACCATGGAAGCGCTAGCCAACTACGCTGCTTTCCGTGATGGTATCCCGACAGACGTCGGCGAATACCTGCACTGCAGAGGGTTGGCTAACTTCGCTGAGTTGCCCTGGCACTCAGTGGAAGCCCATCCCTTCTCCGCACAGATCATCCACGACATCGCCCAATTCCCCATCACCGAACGACAGTGGGTCTTCCCTTCCCTCCCATCTAGAACCGTCATCACCTTCCAAGCCTTCTCTGCAGCCTACCGCCTCCCCCCGCAAGGCCGCGAAAATGGCCCTAGCATCCCTGTCGCTCGCATGACCGAACTCTTCCCCCGCTCCTCATCAAACGAATATGCCATTCTCTGCCGCCCAGAACCCGAACGGTCCGCCCTACAGTTCCTCGTAGCAATCCTCAACCTACAAAAACGAACCTACGGCATCTCTCGCCCCTTCTATTCCGCCCTGGAGTTAGCCACCTGCGAACCTGTCAACTTTGCCTCTTATTTCTTCCAACGAATTCATAAGGAATCCATCGCTATAGTAAAACAACTCCAGAAGGGCACCTCTCCGCGCTCTCGCCTTCCCCACATCATCTCCTTCCTCTTCCCAACCATTCTCGCCGCACAACCCCCACCCACAGGCCCAGCACTTAGGCATGAAGAATCAGCACACCCGCTCGATGAATCTGACAAAGAAGACGAAGAGATCAATCAACTCTTCCGCACTAAACGAATCCGGATCAGCTCTTCCGAAAGCGAAGTCCAAGGATCCGCCGGAAAGAAACACGACGCCGAAGAGGATAAACAAGAAGAAACATACCACGACACCGCCACTTCAATACACAACGACACTTCGACAGAGCAACAAGACCAGCAAAACCAAGCAGACACAGAGATAGTGTCCACCGAAAAGGAATCCGAGCATCCACAGGACGAACCGGAATCCGCCACAAAAGCACTGGATGAACTTATCGCAGCCATCAATCATAGAGAAGCCGAACAACAGACAGTTGCAAAGGTAACCACGACTGACTCTGTTCTGCCCACCCCACCTGTCAACCCAGACCTCCCATCGGAACCATCCCGCCGACCCGGTTCTGAACCTACACCCTCCTCCTCTTCCTCCCCTAACTACTCTCCGCCAAACTCCCAGAACCTACTCACCGATACCTCCTCTCAGCCTCGTCAACCACCACCACCACCCAACGTATTTTTGGAACTAGCCTCCATGGGGCAGTTCCTCATGCATTTATCACACCAGCTGCCCATACAGTTTAAGGAAGCCACGGACAATCTGAAGGCAGAATACCAATATAAGGTCGACGTCCTGGAAGCTGACATCACCCCCCTCCAGGAAGAAATCGAAGCCATAAAGACTGAGAACCATCAGCTACAGACACAGTTAGCAGAACTCCAAGCCAAATTCTCGGCAGAACAGACTCTAGTAGAGCAAAGAGATGCAGCCCTCGAACAACTTGCAGCCAAAGAACGACTCCTACACGCCGCGCATGAAGAAATCCGAGCCCTGAAGACCACCCTCCACAAAAACGAAGAAATCAACGCCTCTCTCGAAGAGTTGATCGCAGAGACAAAGACTCAATTGCAGGAGTCCATCCAGAAGAATCAGGACCAACAGAAAGAAACCGAACAAGTCCAAGAACAGTTACGACGAGCCGAAGAATGTGCAGATGAGGTTAACGCTATCCTAAAACGCCAACTGATACGGGAAGGACAATACCTCAAGGATATCGACAAAACGCACAGAGACCGAGATGCGTTCAAGAAAACTCTCGATTTCCAAACTCAGCAGTTTGAACGACTAGACAACCAAGTGCGCAACCAGAAGGAGTACATTATAGAGCTGAAAACCAAACTGACCGAAATGCAGACAGCCCGCGATGCGGCATTAGCTAACGAATTTTACTTACAAGAGGCTTTCCTTCAAACCCAAGCCGAAATTTTGTTAAATCAAGCCATAGCCCTTAGTGCAGTAAGAACCGACGCCCAATTACTAGAACCCACCACCTTAGTACAGATGTTAGAAACTCTCAAAAAGAAAATTACCTGAACATTTAGGCTCGCCCGAAGTATGTACTTAGAAGGTCTAGTATCCGAACCGTAGGAACCTGCGGGTTCGAGTCCACCATGCGTGCCAGTGTTAGACGGCCGCCGGACAAGGACAATTGTACTTAGACAGAGGGCTTTAATGCGCGGTAAAGAAAGATTCGCGCAAACCTTGTAACAGACTTCTATTTAAAGCAATGAAAGGAAAGCGGTAGCGAGCCGTAGTTTTTTGGGAAGAGCCCCTACTTTTGTTGGGAATTGTAGAGTGTTGTTGGTTAAGTCTCGAGCCGCGGTGTTTGGGAATTACAAGTGTAGTATTGTATATGTATGTGTTCTGTTCCGTCTGTTCCACTAAGTCCGTTTTGGGAAGTTGTGAGCATACTGTTTGAGACTGTGGGTGTTGTGTCAATGAGAAGATTGAGCTCTGTTCTGTTCTGTTCGCTTCTATCTGTTCTACTATCCTCCCTGTCGTGCAGAGTTACTATTCGGTAGTCCTGTGCTATGAATCTGTTTGGTGATAGTTATATGCGGTTCTGGATTTCTTCACGGAATAAGTGTTGTTTATCATCCTTCTATTGAACAAGGGACTGTGTAAGGCCGAAGCGAACTAATTGCGTGTTAGCATTTTTCCGTTAAGTGACCAGGTTCGATACAATAGTCTGCGTTCACTGTGGATTCCGATCCCAGGAAGGACTCCTATCGGTAAGGGTCGGTACGCGAATGAAAGCATTGATAAGTTTGTGACGAATCGACTGTTGGTAGGAACTTGTTGCTTGAGTTTGGTATACAATAAGTTTGCGTAACCTCGAGTATAGCTGTCTGTTGTGTTATTGTTTGGTATACCTATATGTCACGAGGAAGTAGTACATTGAGTAGTATTCGGTTAATGAAGTTGAGTATTCTACTAGTTATAAGTCAGAATAGGACTACTGCTCTGTTACTATAGCAGGTCCAGTCCAGAAGTTCTAAGTCCCCGCACGCCGAATAGTTATCAGTAGTCAGAGTCAAATACTGAGCTAAGACGCGATGGAGTATTTATGAGTGTGTGAGAAGTTGGGAAAATAGTACAGGGCCTCTGTCTAACAGACCCCTACCACTCCCAAGGACCCACGTGGCTCAGAGAACGATCGCGGTTAGAAGATTTGGAACCAATTGAACGTGAAGCATTTGAATAGGAAGTAAAGTAACTCTTAAACCATAATCATTTTAACACATCCAACAGCCTGTTGATAGAGGACACCATCAAATGCATCTCCTGCATCATGAAGACTCAATCCTAGACCTGTCTCCATAGGAGTGGTAATAGAACACTCTTCAAGGCCAAAATGCTGCAATAATGTGTCAATATATTTTGTTTGACAAAAAGCTATTCCACCATCAACTTGCATAAATTGAATGCCCAAATAATGATGCAAATGCCCCAAATCAGACATCTCAAATGAGGCATGCAAATAAGCCTTAAAATCAGCAATATGCTTCTCAATAGGACCAATGAGCAACATGTCATCAACATAGAACATAATGATTAGAAGCACATCATTAGCACAACTTAACTATTGTGAGAGATGGATGAATATCTCAAGAAGGTGAGGTGGTACTGCTAGAACGTGCTTTGTAGCAGCCTTGATACACTTCACAGTTATAAAGTAGACCCTTTTAGCTTGCAAATGACACCAAGAAAGTACCTATGTGCTTTGGAGTTGATGCTTGAAACAATTAATCCAAAATAGACTAATTCAAGAATAGCTAGGTGTTGACAGACTTGCTATTTTTTCCTTTTGAGGGAATTCCATTAGCTTAGGTAGCTAATGATTACAAGTGGAATCATTTAAAATGATCAACTATGCTCTAACAAATCACTTTAGCAAGTTAGTTCTTACCCCCGACTTTTTAAGGACTAGCTAGTAGATGACCAGTGAGCACTTTGAGGGTGATTTCTCCAAGATGCCTCAACCAAATGCCTTGCAAATTTTATACCATAAAGCAGACTTTACGTTGGTTTCAAGAAACCAAATATTATAAAAAATGGTTGAGTATTCACTCAGATATGACTAGAAGAAGTTGACTATTTTGAGTAGTCATAGCTGAGAAGTAGAAAGAGATGTTCAATGAGCTATATGTATTGTAACACATGATTGTACAAAGCTTTTGGCATTATAATGATGCTCAATGATGATCAACTGAGTAAGCTATGGTGTGAGCTACTCAAATTCTACAAATGATCAAGGAATGAGCTCTCAATGAGGCACGCATACTCCGCGCATTTTACAAGACCTTTATATAGCCATTTCTTCTAAGTTTGAATTTTGAATTCAAACTTGGCTAATATTTCTTCAATTGAACTCGTAACTAATATTCTTCCTAACTCCACGAGGTATAAGATTTTACAAGATTCTTCAAAGATTTAATCTTTTACAATGGTAGATGATCAAGTGGTTACAAGCGAGAGTTCACATGACTCATAAAGTGCATGCTAAGCCAAATGTGTAGGTTTGTACATTTGCACCAATAGGTTCCCCTCAATCCAAACATCTTGCCTTGCATTGATTCATCAATCTTCGTGAATATCCTATAATCCAATCATGGTTTTAAACATGCAAAGCTTAGTACCATCAAGTGCTTTGGTTAACAAATCAGCACATTGCATATTTGTAGATACATATGCTAATTGAATCTCTTTGCTCAAGATTTTTGCTCTAACATAGTGATAGTGCACTTCTATATGCTTAGTTCTTGCATGGTAAATGGGATTGGCTGCAAGATGCAAAGAACTATTATTATCACCAAAGACCATTGGTGAATGAGTGTGAAGTCCCAAATCTGAGTAGAGTAATCTAATCCAAATAACTTCTTGTGTAGCATTTGCTAATCTCCTGTATTCAACCTCTGTTGAAGATAGAGCAACAGTTCGTTGCTTCTTAGAAGACCATGAGATGGGCTTGTCACCTTCAAAACATAAAAATCTAGTAGTACTTCTTCTATCATCCTTACAACGTGCACAATCTGCATCTGAGTACAACTTTATGTCCAAATCAGATGTGTATGGGATGTAAAGACCTTGATTTTGAGTGCCCTTGAGGTACTTTAAAATTCTTTTAGCAGCTTCCAAGTGAGGTGCTCTAGGTTTATGCATGAATTGGCTTAGAACACTTACTCCATAATATGTGTCAATTCTTGTTAATGTTGCATAGTTTAGACTCCCAATTATGCTTTGATAGCCTGCAATGTCTTCAAGCAAATCACCTTCATGAGCACTCAATTAATGATTTACCTCCATAGGGGTGCTAGCTACTTTTGCATCCTCCAAGTGGAACTTCTTCAACATGTCCTACACATATTTCCTTTGAGTGATGTAGACTCCAGAGTTAGTGTATACCAACTCAAAGCCAAGAAAGTATTTCAAAAACCCTAGGTCACTGATCTTAAAATCTTGCATCATCTGGTTTTTTATTTGTTTGATGCCATTGGCATCATTGCCTGTAAGAATGATGTCATCCACATATACACATAAATATATCATTTTTGAATTACTCCTCTTGATAAACAGAGAAGAATCTGCCTTGCTCATCATGAATCCTTGGTCATGAAGATAGGTTGTTAACCTATGGTTCCATGCCCTAGGTGCCTGCTTCAAACCATAAAGAGCCTTCTTTAATTTGCATACATGATTTACCTTGCTTGGATCTTCATAGCCAAGAGGTTGAGCCATGTAAACCTCCTTTGAAATCCATCCATTGAGAAAATATTTTTTCACATCTATTTGATACATATTCCAATTTCTAGATGTTGCTACACTTACCAATACTCTGATGGTTGGCATCTTAGCCACTGGTGAAAAGGTTTCTTTGTGATCTCCTTAAGGCTTGTTTGGATGATGAAGCTATGTCCTCCAACCTCTTCAACTTGACCTTGCCTTTTGATTCCCATGCTTTGAACTCTTCCAAGTTGATGATGTCCTCATCATCTGATTTGATGTCTTCAATTGTGCTTGGCTGCTCCTTGGTGAGGCTTGGAAATTCTTCTTCCAAGTCAAATGGCAATTGGACCTTCCTGCATTCACTTTCAAACCAAGAGTCATTCTCATCAAAGATAACATCTCTATTGACCATAAATCCTTTGTTGGATGGATTATAAAATCTGTACCCCTTTTGATTTATATCATAACCTATGAAGATGCAATTCTTTGCCTTAGGGTCTAACTTACCTCTGATTTGAGATGGAACATGTACATAAACAACACATCCAAATATTTTGCAATGTTCAAGTGATGGTCTCCTACCATTCCAGACCTCATATGGAGTCATCCCATCAAGGGATTGAATTAGAGGGTAACCTATTAATAAGATAAGTGGCAGTAGACACAGCCTCTGCCCACAAATAATTAGGAAACCTTTTTTCATTTAGCATAGATCTAGCTGCTTCCATAATCAACATGTTCCTCCTCTCTACTACTCCATTTTGCTCAAGAGTATATCTAGTTGTGATTTCTCTCTTGATACCACTGTCCTCCAAAAATGCATCAAACTCATTGGAGAAGTACTCAGCACCTCCATCTGACCTTATCCTCTTTAAACTCTTGCATATTTGATTTTCCACAAGTGCAAGATACTTTTTGAAACATCTGAACACTTTATCCTTATGTTTCATGAAATACAAGATAGTCCATCTACTGAAATCATCAATAAATGACACATACTACCTTGAGCCTGAAATTGAAGGTTCCTTGCTTGGTCCCCACACATCTGTGTGGACAAGTTCCAAGTAATCCTCATGCATAAAGCCTTTCTTTGTAAAGGGTAACCTTTGTGATTTACCAAACTGACATGCACCACATTTATAGATCATATGTTGCTTGGATACATTAGGTATCCCAAGTACACATTGTTCTCTACATATCTGCGTCAATGTTCTCTCACCAATGTGTCTTAGTCTTTTGTGCCATATCTCTAACTCAGACAAGGTTTGATCATTATAATTATAAAGTGCAATGTTTCTAGTGTCCTCAAGCTCAAATGTAAACAATCTACCCGTTTTCTCTCCTTTTGCAATTCTCCTGAATCCATGTTGGGGGTCCTCCACAAAAGCTCCAAATTTATTGAACCTAACCTGCAAACCCTTTTCCACTATCTGTCCAACACTCATCAAATTCTTTGTGATATTTGGTACATAAAGAACTCTGCTCAGCAAATTTCTATCCCATCAGAAGTTTTGACATTTCCTACCTTGGAAACTGAATGCTTGGTATCATCACCTGTCTACACTTGGTGCTTTCCCTTGGGCTCTTCAAGATCAAAAAGGAGAGCGATATTGCCTACTACATGGTTTAAACAACCTGAGTCAATGTAGAAGAGGTGCTCATCATTCATACCTTGTTTTGAAGTCATGTTCATAATGAGAAGAGAATCCTTTTGATCCTCTATATAATTGTTGAAGTCTTTTCTTAATTTCTATCCTCCTTGATAGTTCTTTTTGTTGTAGCCATGGTTGTAACCTTGGTTATGATTGAATCCTCCTCTTGATTGTGAGTAGCCACCTCTTTGGAATCCTCTTCCTCTCTGGTTCTTGAAGTTCCTATAGCACTTATCTGTTGTGTGATTAGACAATCCACATATATTGCATGGGGAAGAGTTGAAAGGTCTCCCCCTACCTTGCTTACCTCCTCTGCCCCTTCCTTTTGAATTCCTACCTCTCCCTGCATAGTTAGCTTGAGAAGTAGCACCTTCATCTTCAAACTTTTTACTCTTTCCTTTATCCTTAGAGATTCCTTTATCTGTATAGAGGGCAGAAGAACTGTTACCTCTTGATGGTTCACCATTTTTGTTGAGCTTGGCCTCATGGGTGAAGAGTTGCCCCATGAGAGTGGTTAGATCTAGGATTTTCATATCCATATAAAGATCCATTGCAGTTGTGAAGGATTCCCACTTATCATCTGCCTTGATTCCATTGATTATCTGTCTCACTATTTGCTCCTCTTCAATATCCTCTCCTATTCTTTCCAACTAACTAGCTACATCCTTTACCTTGGTCACATACTTTGAGATATTCTGCTTAGGTTGCTGCTTTTGAGTAGTAAACTCTATCCACAATTGATTTTTCCTACCTCTTGTATTTGAAGAAGAATATGAATATAGAGTATCCCAAGTCTCTTGGGAAGTTTTGCAATTTCTAATATGAGGAAGAGGGAAGTTAGAGATAGAGTTAAGTAGATATGACCTGGCTAAAGCATCTTTGACACACCATGAGTTGAGTCTTTCTTGCTCCTCTCTTGTAGGTTGAGCTTTGCTTCTAAATATGGGCATCTCCTCATCTCGTGATATGTATCCATACAGACTTCTTCCTTGTAGATAGTTCTTCATGTAAGACAATAGTTACGCAATATAACACAGGAGCAATAGCAGAGAAGATAACAGATATAGGAGAATCTCAACAATTTTCTACTAGCAGCAAGTACAAAGATGATGGCGTTGTCCACCCGTGCGCTCTCAAGGTAGAGCTTAAATGGTGATCTAGACAACTCTAGATAGGGAGATACAAGGTAGAGGTATGCTGGCTCAACTCAATGTCTTAGGTAGTGCAGAAGTCATGTATATATAGGATCATGGGTGGCCTGCCATGGACGGCTATACATGGGCGGTAGGGCGTGGGCGGCCACCGCCCGCGTAATTGCCATACACGGCTTAGACTGGTTGAACCGACCTAACAAATATAAATGATTTCTGACTCCGACAGGGAATATTCCATGGAATATTCCCTTTACCGTCGCGCCGGGGGCGCTGCCCCCGGACCCCCACCAGGGGGCCCGCTGGCCCCCTGGGACCCCCCAGCCAGGGGGCCCGCTGGCCCCCTTGGACCCCCCAGCCGGGGCTGCTCACCGCTGCCCCGGACCCCACAATTGGGGACCCTGGTAACTCCCTTTCCTTATAATATCTTACATGGTCCAATATGACCTTCATCCAACATTCAAGTTGGGATTCCCATCAATTGGGTAATGCACGCTTGGCTTCTCCTCATAAAGGGGGCCTTACAAAATGTGCATACAATCATGAGGGGTAGACATTGATCATACTCTAACACCCCCCCTCAATGTTTACCGATGATAAATCAAGTAGGTCTCGGTCCTATGCCCATCTGTTGAAGATGCTTGTTGAGCTGCTCTCTTCCAAGTGCTTTAGTGAATATGTCAGCACAATTTGCCTCTGTTGGGCAATATTCTAGCTCCACAATTTCATCTTCAATTAGCTCACGAATGTAATGGTACTGTACTTCTATGTGCTTGGTGCGAGCATGAAATACTGGGTTCTTTGCAATAGCCATACAACTTTGATTATCACACTTGAGTACAATTGGCATATTTGATGGAAAGCCTATATCTGCAAGAATTCTCCTTAACCAGACTGCCTCACAAGAAGCAAAACAAGCTGCTTTGTACTCTGCTTCAGTGGAGGAGAGTGCGAGAGTTGGTTGCTTCCTACTTACCCAAGAAAATATTCCTGAACCAAGTGAGAAACAATATCCAGAAACTGATTTTCTAGAATCACAATCTCCAGCCCAATCTGAATCACAATATCCTTGGAGTGTATCACCTGTGGTATACAAAATACCAAAATCCAAGGTTCCTGCAATGTACCTTAGAATTCGCATTCCAGCATTCCAGTGACTCTCCTTAGGTTTGTTGGAAAACCTGCTTAACACTCCAACAGCATAGCAAATGTCTGGTCTAGTGTTGCACAGAAAAATAAGACTTCCAACGAGCTTCCTATACTTCTTAGCATCTACATCAGGCATGTTATCATCCATAGATAGCTTATGATTTACCTCCATAGGTGTGCTAGTTGGTTTGCAGTCCATCATTCCAAATGCCTTGAGAATTTCTTTGGAATATTTTTGTTGTGAGATGAAAATGCCATCCTTCCTTTGCCATACTTCAATTCCCAGACAAAAATGGAGTAGACCTAAGTCTGTCATTTCAAACTCAGTTCCCAAGCTGATCCGAGTTTGATTGATGAGTTCCTGATGATCTCCTGTAATGATCAAATCATCTACATATACAATGACAACAACTAGCTTGCTATCCCTTTTCGTTACATACAAGTTAGCATCAGAAGTACTTCTTTCAAAACCCATATTTTTGAAAAAATGATCAATTCGTTGGTACCAAGCCCGTGGAGCTTGCTTAAGTCCATACAAAGCTTTCTTCAACCTGCAAACTTTATTTTCTGAATTGGGCACCTCAAAACCTGGTGGTTGAGATACATATACCTCCTCCTTGAGGTGACCATTCAAAAATGCAGATTTGACATCCATCTGGAAAATAGGCCAAGACTTTTGTGCAGCTACTGCAAGTACCGTCCGAATAGTTGTCATGCGTGCTGTTGGTGCAAAAGTTTCTTGAACATCAAATCCTTCAATCTGTGAAAAACCCTGTGCAACTAATCGTGCCTTATACTTTTCTAATGTTCCATCAGCTTTATACTTAGCTTTCCAAATCCATTTAGTACCTATTACCTTCTTCTTTGGCGGCAAGTCGACTAGATCCCATGTATCATTTTTGAGTATACTATCATACTCAGACTGCATTGCCGCTCTCCAATCTGGATCATCAATGGCTTCTTCAATGGTGGTAGGTTCCTTTATCGAACCCATGATATCTGCCATTAGAGCCATGTTAACAATGTGTTCTGAGGCTCTTCTTTGCTCCTCTATTCTCTTTGATCTTCGTAATCCATCCGATGATGATTCTGGTGCATCTACATGTGGATTGTGATCATCAAAGAGCTGTTGTGCCCACTTCGGTAGTGGCTTACGCTGTGCAGCTACAATTGGTTGGCTTTTTATTGAGGAAATTTCTCCATCAGATGTTTCCTCCTCCTCAACTTTAACCTGTCTTTTGATAGGCACAAGGTGAGATATTTCTCCGTTTGATGAGATAGTAGATTTACCTTTATCTTCTACTAAGTGTGGTCGTTCATCAAACACCACATCTCGGCTGACAAAAATCTTCCTTGCCTCAGGATCCCATAACCTGTATGCTTTAGACTCTTCACTATATCCTAGGAAGACACACTTTTTGCTTTTTGAATCCAACTTTGATCTTGTTGAATCAGGAATATGTGCATAACAGAAACAACCAAAAATTCTGAAATGCAAAACTGAAGGCTTTTTACCAGAATATGCTTCTTGAGGAGTCATCCCCTTCAGAGCTTTTGTGTAGCTTCGATTGAGGATGTAGACTGCTGTATTGACTGCTTCTGCCCAGAATGAATCAGGCATGTCTTGAGCCTTTAACATACAACGAGCCATTTCAACTACTGTCCTGTTCCTGCGCTCAACAACGCCATTTTGTTGAGGTGTATGAGCTGTGGTAAGTTGCCTTTTCACACCATGCTCCTTACAGTAATTGTTGAATTCTGTTGACAAGAATTCACCTCCTCTATCTGTTCTAAATTTCTTCAGTTTCCTTCCTGATTCACTTTCTACATACTTATGCCACGCTTTAAATTTTTCAAAAGCATCAGCCTTCTCTCGAATGAAATAAACCCACATCTTTCTACTATAATCGTCGACTAACAGCAAGAAGTAGAAAGATCCTCCTAAAGCAGGTGTAGACATTTTACCGCAGAGATCAGCATGTACCAACTCTAGAGGAGCTTGAGATCGATTGCTGGTCTCTCTTGGAAATGCCTTTCGTTGTTGCTTGCCCATCATACAAGCTTCACAAGGTTCCTGCAACTCTGAAAATGCAGGCAAATGAGCAACCATCCCTGTTCGTTGCATCTCCTTCAAAACTGCAAATCCGAGATGCCCAAATCGTTGGTGCCATAACCTGCTTACATCTTTATCTTCTGTAGCAGTTAAAGCACTTAACTCATACAAGTTATCCCGTCGTGTGCCTTTACCTACAACATTACCTGATGAATCCATGATTTCCGCACCACTCTTATTGAAGTGAACTTCGAGTCCACGATCTGTTATTGCAGAAACTGACAACAAATTTCTTTTGAGTGTAGGTACATAGAGAACATCGGATAACTTTTTCTCAACACCTGGAGAAGTGATAAAAGAGATGGTTCCAGTTCCTTCAGCTGGACACTTGGAGTCGTTTCCCACCACTACATTGATGGATTCCCGCAGAGGCACTAGGGAACTATACCAATCCTTTTTACTAGTCATATGGCGAGAAGCTCCACTGTCTAAAATCCATGGCTCATCAACACGAGCTTGAGCAGATGAACATACCTCTTCAATAGCTACCCAAAGTTCCAGCTCTGTGTTGTTTGCAGACTCTTTGTTCTTCCATGATGATTTTACAGTCCCATTCCGTTCATCAGCTTGCTTCTTTCTGCAATCCTTGATGGCATGGCCTTTCTTTTCACAATAGAAGCAACTTCCTGTGAACTTTTTCTTCTTTGGCTTCTTCTTTGATCCCTCTGAAGAGCCTTTACCTTTTGCATTTGCTGAGAATGCAGCATCAGTTGTACTTTGCCGATTCTTCAGCCGCATCTCTTCTTCTAAAAGCATGGCACAAAACTCTTCAAATGTAAGAGGAGTTGGCCTTACCTGAGTGTTAAGGGCTGTTACTAATCCATCATACTTTGCTGGAAGAACACGTACAGATCTTCGAGCTAGCTCTTCTGGTGTTATAACAACACCAACTGCAGCCAATTGATCTTGAAGATGCTTTATCCGTTTGATAAAATCTTCAGCCTTTTCAGAATCAGAATGCTTTTCATTTGCCAATTGATTTTCTAAATTCTGTATCCTAGTGTGGTTCTTGGTCTCATATTGTCGAGCCAATATGCCCCAAGCCTCATGTGCTTTAGTAGTATGTTGAACTAAAGTAAGCACAGAATCACTTACACTAGTGACAATCGCACATAATGCATCAGCATTCCGCCTCTTCCAAGCTCGTAGAAGATCTGGATCTGGCTGAATCATCAATCTTGAATTTGCTGGATCTTCAACTGGTATAGGCTCTGGATCCAATCCCATCGGTCCCATGACAGTGTCAAGTAATTCATAGGAGTCCAAAATTGCAGAAATTTTGAACTTCCAGAGTGTATAGTTGGTTCCATCCAGCTTCCCTTCAGTGAATGCAGGTGGACGAATTCGAATAGGTGCAGCATTAACATTAGGTGAAGCACCAAGACTAGTGTTCGACGATGAAGCCATCATGTAATCACTCGAATAATCTACTGATATTCTAGTCTGCTAGTAGGCTAAAATAATGATACTTCTCAAGCTATTCGAACCTTACAGCTCTGATACCATGTAAGACAATAGTTACGCAATATAACACAGGAGCAATAGCAGAGAAGATAACAGATATAGGAGAATCTCAACAATTTTCTACTAGCAGCAAGTACAAAGATGATGGCGTTGTCCACCCGTGCGCTCTCAAGGTAGAGCTTAAATGGTGATCTAGACAACTCTAGATAGGGAGATACAAGGTAGAGGTATGCTGGCTCAACTCAATGTCTTAGGTAGTGCAGAAGTCATGTATATATAGGATCATGGGTGGCCTGCCATGGACGGCTATACATGGGCGGTAGGGCGTGGGCGGCCACCGCCCGCGTAATTGCCATACACGGCTTAGACTGGTTGAACCGACCTAACAAATATAAATGATTTCTGACTCCGACAGGGAATATTCCATGGAATATTCCCTTTACCGTCGCGCCGGGGGCGCTGCCCCCGGACCCCCACCAGGGGGCCCGCTGGCCCCCTGGGACCCCCCAGCCAGGGGGCCCGCTGGCCCCCTTGGACCCCCCAGCCGGGGCTGCTCACCGCTGCCCCGGACCCCACAATTGGGGACCCTGGTAACTCCCTTTCCTTATAATATCTTACATGGTCCAATATGACCTTCATCCAACATTCAAGTTGGGATTCCCATCAATTGGGTAATGCACGCTTGGCTTCTCCTCATAAAGGGGGCCTTACAAAATGTGCATACAATCATGAGGGGTAGACATTGATCATACTCTAACACTTCATCCTCAATGACCATGTTGGATAATTATTCCTATCTAGTTTGTCAATGAAAGAAGGGAAACCATCTCCCATTTTACCTCAACTTGCTCTGATACCACTATTGTGAGAGATGGATGGATACCTCAAGAAGGTTAGGTGGTACTGCTAAAACCTACTTTGTACCAAGCCTGATACACTTCAGAGTTATAAAGTAGGCCCTTTTAGCTTGCAAATGACACCAAGAAAGTACCTATGTACTTTGGAGTTGATGCTTGAAACAATTAATCCAAAACAGACTAGTTCAAGAATAGCTAGTGTTGAAAAACTTGTTATTTTAGTCCATACGCCTGTTGGGTTTATTACTCAGATCTCACGCTACAACAGCAATTGATAAAATTACTTTTGAAGGAATTAGATTAGCTTAGATAGCTAATGATTACAATTGGAATCATTTAAAATGATCAACTATGCTCTGAGAAATCACTTTAGCAAGTTAGATCTTACTCCCGACTTTTTAGGGACTAACTAGTAGATGACCAATGAGCTCTTCGAGGATGATTTCTCTGAGATGCCTAACCCAAATAGCTTGAAGCTTTGATAACATAAATTAGACATCAAGCTTGTTTCAACAACCCAAAGATTATGAAAAATGGTTGAGTATTCATTGAGATATGACTAGAAGAAGTTGAATGTTCTGAGTAGTCATAGCAGAGAAGTAGACAGAGATGTTCAATGAGCTATATGTATTATAACACATGATTGTACAACGACATTTGCATTATAATGATGCTCAATGATGATGAACTGAGTAAGCTATGGTGTGAGCTACTCAAGATCTAGAAATGATCAAGGAATGAGCTCTCAATGAGGCACGCATACCCCACGAGTTTTACAAGACCTTTATATAGGCATTTCTTCTAAGTTTGAATGTTGAATTCAAACTTCAATCCAACTAAAAGTGACTCCATTGATTTAGGATTTATTCCCTCAATTGAACTCATAACTAATATTCTTCGTATCTCCATGAGATATAGGCTTTTACAAGATTCTTCAAAGATTTAATCTTTTACAATGGTAGATGATCAAGTAGTTACAAGCTAGAGTTCACATGACTCATAAAGTGCTTCCACATAATTTCTTCCATGCTAAGCCAAATGTGTAGGCTTGTACATTTGAACCAACATTAACATATAAGGTGATTTTAGTTGGAGTGTTCTCAAAACCATGCGCAATCAGATAGGCATGTATCTTTTCATACCAAGCATGTGGTGCTTGCTTTAAACCATATAATGCCTTCTTTAACCTGCAAACCTGGTTTTCATGCCCTTTTTGCACAAAGCCATGGGGTTGAAAAACATACACTTCTTCATGAGGGTCACCATTCAAAAATTGTAGTTTAAATGTCCAATTGATGTACATTCCAACCATGATGGGCCAAGACAAGTCGAAGAAGATGTTGCTTATCCAAGGCCAAGATAAGTCGAAGAAGATGTTGCTTCATCTTCTAGAAGACTTGTTGTTCCTATTTCTGCTTAACAGGAGGTTAGTGAAGAAGAAGAAACTCTTTCATCATTAGGAGTCTGTACTACTACCAGATTACTTCCTACAGAAGAGCAATCCAAATGGGATTCAAGGGATGCACTAGCACTTTCATATATTGCTATGGGAGTCAAGAGGCATATTATACTCCAGATCAGGTCTTGTAGAACCTCTTGTCAGACCGTTGGAGTTAGAGAATCTCTATCAGAGCACGAACCCTACTAGGAAATCTCATCTAAGGAGACAGCTAGCCAACACAAGGATGAAAGTTGATGAGTCGGTTCAAACACATATTTTGAAGCTTAAAGATTTATGAGATCAATTACTGAATACTGGAGTCAACATTTCAAATGAAGAGATGGTAAACACACTTCTGAACTCACTTCCATCTACATATCGTGCTTTTGTTACTTCTTTATCCCTCTCTACAAGAGATAGAGAAATTTCATTTGAAGAGCTATAGTTCCTATTCTTCAAGATGAAGATCAACAAAAGGTTATGGAAGAGAATGATGAAGCCATGTTATCATCATCGAAGGGAAAGAATTCAAAGGAGAAGAAGAGTCAGAAATCCAAGATAATTCTTTTAATCCTAAGTCTTCTAGTCCTTTTCATAATGCTTCCTCTACACCCAAAGAAAAGTCTTCGACTACATCTGATTCAAAGAAAGGAGTATGCCATTACTGTAAGAAGCTAGGTCATTTCATAGCAGAATGCAAAGCAAGGATTTTCAATGAGAAGAAGAAAGCATCAGGTAATAGTGTTGAGATGATCCAAAACCTAAATAGTCAAAGGTAGATTCATATGCATGTGTTACTATTGAAGAGATAGCTTTTGATCAGACAGTGTTAAATACAATTTTAGATAATCCTTGGATTTTTTTATTCTGGAGCTACTAAGCATATGATAGGTTGCAGAAAGGTATTTTCTTCCCTTTCAAACTCTTCACGTAGAAGAGTGACCATTGCAGATGGCCATGATTTAGATTTTGTGGGTGTTGGAGAAGTGAACCTTAAGTCAAGAGAAGGTGGAAATTTCATAATTTCCAATGTTCTTTATGTTTTGGACATCAAGAAGAATTTTCTCTCTATATCTACTTTCTTGTCAAATGGTTATAAAGTAGTTTTTAAGAAAGATTCATGTAAGATCCTCTCACCTGATGAGGAGCATTGTTTACTTCAAGGTGAAAACAAACGTGGCATGTTTGTGTTATCCAAAATTATTCAAGCTAATGTTGTTAATTCTACTACACCTAAGGAGAACATGAACTTATGGCATGCTAGATTTGGTCATATCAGTTACACAGCTCTCAAACGTATCAAAGATCAAGGTATGGTGGAGAGTTTGCATAGTTTTGTTTTACTAGATGATGTAGAGTCATGTGAAGGATGTCTTGAAGGAAAGCTTCATAAACTTCCTTTCAAGAAGCATGGATACATCAGCACCACAAGGAAGTTGCAAATAATACATTCATATGTGAATGGTCCAATGAGAACAGATTATATTCAAGGTTTTAGGTATTTTGTTATGTTCATTGATGGTTTCTCAAGATATTCAGGAATTTGCAGCCTTAAAATGAAGTTAGAGGTTTTTCCTACTTTCAAGAAGTTCTTAGGTATGGTTGAAAATGAAGTCAGTCAAAGATCGAGATTTTGAGAAGTGATAGAGGAGGAGAGTACATGTCAAAAGACTTTAAGTCTTTTCTTGAAGACAAAGGTATCTCTCACCAATTCACTATTGCTTACACACTAGAACAAAATGGTATTGCAGAGAGAAAGAATAGGATACTTGTTGAGATGATGTGTAGTATGATGTCATCCAAAAGGCTTCCTCCCAAGTTTGATGTAGTACATACAGCTAATCACATTCTGAATAGATCTTCCGATAAATTTTTAAAGGCTCTTACACCTTATGAAGCTTATTATGGGAAGGAGCCCAATGTGACTTACTTCAAAGTTTTTGGTTCCCCTGGTTATGTTCACATTGAGAAGAAGGATCGTAATAAGCTTGATGTAAAATCCATTGAAACAGTCTTTATTGGTTATGCAATTGAAAGCAAAGGATATAGATTCTATGTTCCAGATACAGGTGATATCCTACTCTCATGCAATGCATATATAGTAGAAATTCAGATTTATGATAAGAAGGAAGAAATTCCAAATTTCATAAAGGCATATGAGATGTAGGTGAAGAGAGAATTTCATTACCTACATCGATACCCAGTCCATCATTAGTACCTCTTGAAGTTCCGACTTATGAAGTTGGAGAAGGTTCCATAGTTCTAGAAGAAAGAGATATTGAAGAGCCAGAAGAGATTCCATCACTTTTCAAGAATACGCCAAAGTGGTTATATAAAACCTGGAAGGACAGTGGTTTAAAGGAATACACTAGGAGAACCAAAAGTCAGACAAAGAGACAACAAGGAGACCAAGTAAATTATGCAAAACATTTTGAGAATCATAATGTTTTAGCCCTTACTTCAGTTGAGAATGAAACAGGTAGTGTTCAAGATGCACTACAAAGTGATGCGATTATCACAAGTCCCAGGATTGAGTTCAAGTATAGAGATGAGTGTATTTACATGACACAACAGAAATAGATTGAGAAATTGTTGGAAAGATTTGAGATGAGAGATTCTAAACCTATGCAGACACCTATGGATGTTAATGTGTTATTACAGCTAGAAGCAGATTCAAAATCATTTGATGCTACTTTATATATTCAAGTAGTTGGTTGCTTGATATATGTATGTAATATAGAATAGGACATTCAATTTGCAGTTTCTCAAGTATATAGGTTCATACATAGTCAACTCAACATTTAGTGGAAAGAAGTCAAGAAAAAGTCACAGGAAGTTTTGAACGTTATTGAACATTGTACCATTGTGACATTGAAGGGGGGATTGTTGGAAACAAGGATCAACATGGTCAAAAATCTTCTTGAAAATACAGCATTAGAAGCATTCTTTGTGCTTCACTTCAAAGAAGTGGTGCATGGGTGCCTTGGCTAAGATATATGCCTTGCAAAGAACCCATGTGGGTTTGTATCCGAGTGGTTGTGCCCAATAGCAGAATTGTCCTTTTAATGTATGCTTTTCATTTGAAAATTGAAATAAACACCGAGCCAAAATTGGCCAAGGAATTTCGGATAGCGATGTCATTTTTGTGATAGAGTTTTTGATAGAGATCAATTGCATAATTATTTGTTTTTATTAGCTTTCGCTTTTTCATGGTATGATTTTCACATAGTTACAATGCTATAAAAGAATAGCCATGGCTCATTGCATATTATCACTCAAGAAATCACTCAAGGAGAGTTCAAGATACTTGGTGATCAAGGAGATATCTTCTCACTCTCAAGGAGCAAGGAGAAGATCTTGGAGGCCATCTTCGAGGAGGAGTTCTCACATTCTTGGAGGAGTTGTGGTCTACATCATGGTGATTATCTGGAAGAGATTCTACTAGCTTACCATCAATATCCATTGTTGATTTATTGTGAGTAGCAAGTCTATTTCTGTTCTTACTTGCTAAGTCACTCGTTTCTGATTTAGGTTGATCAGAATTTGGGTTTGTTGTACAACAGTTCTAAACTATTCTTACTCTCCATATTATCACACACACACACTCTTCATACCTCTTAGGCACACAATCTCTTGTATCTAGTTCCTATTTCTGCCTAGATATAGATATTGTAAGTTTGTATCATATTCACACATTCCAATTTGACATTGGAATATAGATATTGTAGATGAGCTTCATAGCTTACCGTTACACTTGAAATCTTGTCTATTCTCTCTCTATCTCTAACTCATCTATATTTGAGTCCTAAGTTATGTATGTTAAGGTTCATCTATTGGAAGATCCTGTAAACCTGTGATATATTGTTATTGTGGCCCACTACCACTTCCAACGTTTGGTATCAGAGCTTAGAATACCAATAGAATTAGCTCAGGATATGTTTGAAGCTAGTCATCTTTTCGATTAGACAAACTCAGTGGAACTAGAATTGCATTTCAAAGAACTTTTGGAAAATTTAGGGCGATTGGTAGCTAAACCCAAAACTTTGGCTACTCGAGAGCCTCATAATGGCATAAGTGAAAGAATAAGCTTACCACCATAGGAAGCTTATGTTCCTAATTCTACAATGATATAATTCCTTCCTCAATAAATCACTACTCCGAAGATTTCATAAGAGAGATAGGAGAAATGGGCCAAGGAGAGAGATCCTCCTTTAATTCAAGAAGTGAATGATTTTCATGATTAGTTCCCTCAAGACATTCCCCTTATTTATGGAGCACAAGAAGACAGTGTGATCCAGTAAAAGATTAGACTTTGAATCCAACTCTTTATAGGAATTGCCTTACTTCATAGGCCCTCGGGAGTCTAAGACTATTTAAATGAGAGCTCCCACAATCATGGTTAGAAATGATGAATTCGTTCTACCTAGGAACACTAAAGTAGTTAAGACACTAAGGAGCAATGCCATCTCACCTTAAAGGAGCTACTAAGTATCAGACCCGAGTTGTTGAAGCACATAACTAACTAATTGCCAGAAATTGCTAATTCCCACTCTCATCAATGACTTCAAAAGAAGGTACTAGAGATACCTATAGACAAGATAGGAGATATGAGTGAAGGAGAAGAAAGAAATACCTATCTACCTATCACGTATTAGAGATACATGAACAATGCAATCTTAGACTCAAGAGCATGAGTTTCCATTTCCATCACTATGGAAACATTGGGGCAAGCTAGCTCTAACACCAAGGATGAAGTTGCAAATAGAAAATGGACATATAGAGAAGCCACCAAGATTTCTAGAAGGAATAACTCTCACTATAGGTGTGAATTTTGAACACACTTTTGCCATATGTGAGTTTGTAAAGAATCGTGTCTATGAGAATATTTTAAGTAGACCATTCATGAGGCGATGGGCAATAATGCAAGATTGGTGAACCAATTCCTTCTACTTACAACACTTAGGAGTAACTACCAAAGTCAATCTCAAGGACTACTCTCATAGAAACATAACTCCCCTCCAATGCAATCCATCCCATAAATCATTAAATGAGATAGAATATGTGCATTCATAGGATGAGATCCTTCTTGGATGCATGAGGATACACACTTATGGATGTGTAAAGTTGCAGCTATAGAAAAGAAGAGAATAGAAGCGAGAAATTTAGGTTCTACCCAAAACCATACATCAATTCAAGACCCAGCCTACGCACCTATGGTATTCCCAGTTGAAGAAGTTGAAACCTAGTGTTGGGCAAAAATCCTAGCAACAATGGACATCATTGTGAATGAGGAATAATGGACCCCCCATTTTGACAAAGATGGCTATGATATCTTGGCATTCATGTTAGAACCTCTCATTTTCGAATCTATCATCAAGGAATGTGAGCGTGGTGTAGAAGTACCAATAGAAGCCAGTGATGAGAATTCAGAATCCATCATCATGGAGCCTTTTTGCACCTCCAAAGAAGAGTACCTTTGTTTGGTAGAAGCTAGGACTCACAAATAGGAAGAGCTTAAGTGTGAGGTAATGTAGCTATGCAAGTAGGCACCGAGACTGAGAAGATGAAACAAAAGAAGAAGTTCCCCACACAAAAGTGCCAAACAATTTCAACAAATATGAAATAGAGGACATGAAAGTTCTAGTGAGAATGCCTAAAGGAGAAGCATATGATAATAAGAATATTGTAGTAACAATTGAAGATGGAGAAGAAAGATGTACGTACGTAAGACATGATCTAAGTGAAGAAGAACAAGAGTTGGTTGATTTGATGAGAGAATGTAGAGATGTGTTTGCATGGAACTATAAGGACCTGAAAAGAGTGAACATCTATTATCATAGGATCCCAATGACTTCAAAAGCCAAGCCAACAAAGCAGAAGCATTACACATATAATCATAACCATGCATCCAAGATAAAAGAGGAGATAGATTGCTTGATAGAAGCAGGATTCATCAATGAGATTGAGCACACATAATGGGTATCCTGCATTGTGGTAGATGGCAAATCGCATGCATGTGCATTAAATTGAAGAAAGTTAACATTGCCACTATTCAAGATAGTTATCCACTTCCCATCACTTAGCATCTATTAGAACGAGTAATGGGAAAGGAAGTTTATAGCTTCCTTGATGGATTCTCAAGTTACAACCAAGTAGCCATCACTCTAGAAGATCAACACAAGATCGTTTTTGCCACTGAATGGGGTATTTTGCATTTTGTGTGATTCCATTAGGGCTCATAAATGTACCTGCTACCTTTCAAAGGTTGATGTTTCATGTGTTTAAGGACTTCTTGAGGAAGAACTTAGAGTTCTATGTGGATGATCTGTGTGCTCATTGCCATATAGAACAAACACACATCCCATAGCTTAGACAAATCTTTGACAAAGCCCATGAACATCAATACTCTTGAAGGCAAAAAAGTGTGTTTTCATGGTCAGACAAGGAAGGAATTTAGGCCACATTGTGTCAAATAATGGGATATCAATAGACGAATACAAAGTGAGAGCCATAGTGGAGCTAACAAGACTCAAAGGAGTCAAGGAAGTACAAGCTTTTATGGGTCATTGTCGATGCTACCGACAGTTTATCTACATGTACATTATCATTGAAAGGCCTCTATACAACCTCTTGACTAACTTTGAGTGGAATGATGAGTGTGAAAAATCTTTCAATGAGATGAAAAGATGATTGTGCTCAGCCCCTATTTTGACAACACCTGACTGGAATAAGCCATCCTATGTTCATGTGGATGCTTCCAATTTTGCTATTGGATGTGTGCTAGCACAAACAACAATTAAAGGAAACATAAGGAAACATCAACCTTCCCATTACATATGCAAGTAGGCTGTCAAACACAATAGAATGGAATTATATGACCATGGAGAGAGAAGGATTAGGCATGGTATATGCGGATAAGAAATTTAGACACACCATCAAGCACTACTTTATTTAGTGAACAAACCTTGCAATGCCGGTAGATAGTAAGATGGTTTAGACTCACTTCAGGAGAATCACCACAAGGAATGTTAGAAGAACTTCTTGATGCTTACTTGTTCAACTTGGAACTAGTTCCAAACTACGCTAAAACACTTGTGCCTATTCTTACATTTGGACCCAAGAACCTTGTGATAAGAATGAAAGATGAAGAGATTGTCAACTCATATAGGTACCATATAGTCGCAAGACATATATACAAGAAGAATGATCAAGGATCTTAGCTTATTGTATGAATGAGGAAGTGCATGGTAAGTGGTTGCAATTAGCACATGTAACTACACTAGGGCAACATCATTCTAAACATAGAACCCTAGAAATTCTGAAAAGATTAGGTGTGTATTGGCCTAATATGGAAACAAATATCTATAGGCCAATTACAGATTGTCCAACTTGTATTAACATACCCCTTATTGAACATGCAACTTTGTATCAAGTGTCATTAATACTTGATTGGAGAAATCCTTTAGTTGACTATTTGAGGTCGATAACATTCCCTCAAGAAATGACTTTAGCACAAAAAAGGAGTCTAGAAGAAGAGGCCTGAGACTATACACTCATTGGAGATAATATATACAAGTGTGGATGAGACACATATCTGAGATTGTGTATACATGAAAGTGAATATCTGAATATCTTAGAAACTGCACACCAAGGTGTTGCAAGAGGACACTTTGGACCTGACCGAGTGATCAAGGGAATTTTGCTTTCAAGTCTTTGGGGGCCCACCCTCAACATGAATGCATGTACCTATGTGAAGAGGTGTGACATGTGTCAAAGAACTCAATATCCAATTTGAAAGGATGAGATGCCATTGAGGCCCATGATAGGAGGACATGCATTCTCCTAGTGAGGAATAGACTTTGTAGGTCCTATTAACCCCCCAACTAAGAGTTCACATGCAAAATAGATCATAGTTGCAATGGGTCATCTTACCTAATGGGTAGAAGTAAAATCCACTAGGAAGAATGATACACAGACGACAACCAAGTTTTTGTTTGAGAATGTATTCACAAGATATGGGTTGCCTATAGAACTCGTTAGCAATCACGGAACTCACTTCTTGAATGAATTCATTGAATATATTTTACAAGATTGCATGGTCACTCATAAGAAGTTGCCACCCTATATCACCCATAGGAAAATGGACAGGCAGAAAGTATGAATAAGATACTTTGTAATGTATTGACCAAGCTTGTAAACAACAAACACTCTCATTGGGAAAAACAAATTAATCATGGTGTATGGGCATACTAATTTTCCTACAAAATGATACTCAATGCCACTCCCTTTCATATGGGTTTTGGCCAAAATGTTATGCTTCCTTTACATTTCTTGATATCCACACTGAAAGTTGCACATGAACATCAATGTTCATGCCACAAGATATCCCCTCGGATCATGGATTTAGAATGCCTAGGTGAAACTAAACTGAGAGCAGCAGCAGGGATATACATGAATAAGAAAAGACAAAAAGCCTATTTCAATGCACACATGAAGGATAAAGGATTAAGAGCTGATGATTTAGTTTTGGTATATGTATTGAAGCAAAATGCATGGAAGTTAGAGAAACATTGCTACGGACCCATGAGTATAAATAGAATATCGACTGATGAAGCATTCCAATTAGCCACTTTAGAAGGAGACATGTTACCAAATTATATCAATGGTTGTTGAGTCAAATTCTATCAAGAGCCTTTGATAGAAGATATGCTTAGATGAATCAATGTGGCTAAGAAACAAAAAGAAGATAAAATGATACAAGAAGAAGCACAGGTAGAAGCCTTAGAATGCATTAAGAGAATGAAATTTAAGAAGACAAGGCTTAGACCAGCCAATAGATCTTCCCCACTCTGAAGCCCATAGATATCACATGGCTATGTGCCATACTAAGAGGAATCCCCATCCTAGTATCATTGATCAACAACCATTCATTTCACTTGAGCTAAGACAAGGCACAACATTCAAGAAAATTAGAGCACTTATTCATTTAGGAGAAGCTACTAGTGCAATATGGTATTCTAGTTGTTAGGACTTGAACTTACAAATGAATCATATTGAGGCTTACCTTGTAGGATTAGGAGGTGTAGAAACCTCTTGCATGGGTGAAGTGGAACTTCCCATCTTAATTGAGGATTTCCCTCTTAGGATAAAGTTTCTAGTATGCAATGATGAAGATCTCACTTAGTCTCTCATCTTGAGTCAATATTGGATCTATGATCACGCAATCAACTTGAACCTAAGAAGTCGACTTCCTCAGGTTTGAGTATGTCAACAACATTTCATAGTAGAATTAGAAAATACCATGGTGACTGATCTAGGTCCCCCATAGGCTCCTAGTTCTTCTAAGACTAATCTTGAAGAAAAAGATGGTGTATGTCTCCCAAGCTCTATGATGTAGAAGAATTCAAACTTTGCAGAGTGGGCTCAAGAGCGGGTGGAACTCCCTTCTATTCCAAAGCTGAGTGTTGAAACATCAACCCAAACAAAGAAGTGCACAAAGTAGCAGTAGTAGACTTGTGGAGTCAAAAGACCAACATAGCCATGGGGAAAAGCAAGTCCAGGAAGGAAGTAGATTTGGGTGCAAAAGGATGAGCAACCAAGTTCTCCCTCCCTATCAAAGTCACCACTTGAGAAGCAAATGAAGAATCCAAGGAGATGAGCAACAGAACAATGAGGACGTCCATCTCAAAGAGTACTCCATGTTTGGGTACCAAAGCGGTCAATGATGATTGACCATAATAATGCACAAATTCGGGTGCCGAAGACCTACTTGAGAGCTCAAATCTCTTCACATAAGCTCTTGAGTTCTAATCGTTTGAAGTCTATCCCAACCCCCCAGAAATATACATAGAAAGTAGTTGTAATTGAGTCACCATTTAAAGATATTCCTTGACCAACTTGGAAATGGGTATCTAAAAAGTCCAAGTCAAGTCATCATCAAACAATATGTACAAACTCTAAAGACAATCTTGTAATCCCATGAGGGAAGTTTGGAAATTCAAACCTTGAAATCTGCCATCTGAACCAACTTTGTAATATACATGTATACCACTAGTAGAGTTGAGATATTGTGTTGACCGGAGTATGCATCTAGACTCTGCACTAACCCACATTTTCTTCTCACCAGACACTAGTCATTTCCACTTCACTCACACAACACACATGGATATAGGGAGACACATTGGTATTGTAAAGGGAACAAGGTCTCATAAGGTTTCTTAGACAATACTAATGTGTTCTTCTTATTATAGAAGATCTCTACACTTTGTCATAAGCAATGGTTGAAGTTGGAACACGTTTGCAACCCACAAAAATCAACAGTCTACCAATTGAGGACCATCCCATCAAGAGAAAAACCCATTTGCACACACAAATGGAACACAACATGAAGCTTACACGTAACATGGCATTTTTAAGACAACACTTAGTTGCTTCTCAAGAGAAGAATAAAATACTACAACAACGGAATCAAGAGAAATTGGAAAACACCATTGAGAATACACTAGGTGAACTTATACATCCATCCAAGCTCTAGGCCATGCCTCCTAAAAACATCTACATTATCCTAAAAGATTATACAAACATATTGGAAGCACATGAAAAATATCGGAGGCGGTAGGACATCTCCAACAACAACAACGTGTAGCAACACCCCTCTTAGTCCCAGAGACCATAGTAGCCACTACTAAATCAACTAAATTGAGTGATCTACAAAATCAAATATGGGAACTCCAAACCAAGCTTCTCCAATATGAAAGGCCCCCATCACAGCTAGAGGTACCTAAAGCTAAAGAAACAGTAGAGATATGCATCGATCAAACCTTTGAAGAGGAGTATGAGCCCCAATTAGTACGCGATGGCTGAGTAACAATAGAGGGGTAGGATACATTTGAAGAACCAAGGCCACCATGGTTAAAATAAGTCAAAGACATTGTCAGAGCACACAATGAATGTGTGGCCATTCAGATCCGGACTATGGAAAATATGGAAGAGACAATAGTGAAGTTTTCTTATTTTCATGACCTGTCACATAGACGACTCACTACCACCTTTGAGCTGCAATATCAACCATAATTTATTATTCCAGCTTACCAAAATACAAAGGTGAAGTGCATTATGGCAAAGAACCTACCTTTGCCACACAATTTGAACCTGAGGATGTGCTAGAAAGAGCTGGATGAGATACTATCTTCCTAGAAAATTGGCAAACACGCTTACTCGAGACATATCCAAAAATGCTACGCATGTGATCCCATGCTCCACTACATATCTTATACAACATGTGCTACAGACTAGTCCCAAAGCAATGATCATGACCACCTTTTGCCATAAAATTCACGAACAATGCACACTCTATGGAGTGGGTTAACTACCCATATCTCACACTTCCACAGGGAGCATCCATCGTCTCTTATATGATATCAACAATTCGACCCTAGATACCCTTGACTCAAACCTATGCTAGATGTAGCAACTCAGATGATGTTAAGGATATTCGACTTAATGCTTATTTTATTCAAGAGGTTCAGACATGTCAAAGAACCACTTGTATATGTGCCCAGTTTCAAAAATGGAAACCTCGACTTAGTCTATGACATGGGCACGCCTCCTATAAAGAACATTTATGCATGACATGGTCGCATCAAATATCTACATGCCTCCTACAAGCAAACTTTTGTGTTTGCCATAAGCTTCTGGGAAAATCATTTCAAGGTATTTATCTCAAACCCACCCACCTCCTACAACTATTTGCATGTGAACAAGCCATGTATTTAGAACACTACAAAATGCCACATCCAAAAGTCTCAAGAGCCATTGATTGGGAACACTTAAAGAATGGTCTCACATGGGGACTTAGATTACAAGAACATGAACTAGCTGCAAATGTCCTCTAGTACTACATAGAACAACCCATCCCACAAAGGTTTGTCAAGGACCACAAACTTCAGACGTGGGGGAGTGTTAGTGGCAAGAGTGGCCAAGGAAGCTTAAGCAGACAAGGGAGCCTCAGGCAAGAAGTCCAACAAGAAAGGCAAGGCTCAGATAGAAGGATGAGTAGGCAAGGGAGTTAATGCAAATTCGGCAGAGACTAGGCCTATCAATTTTTCAAATATAATTTACATCAAAACAATGATTTGTATCACTATAGTTCAATGTAAATTCCTATTTTTGGCGGTTTCATCTCCATGTTGTGTAGTCTTAGGAGTCCTCAAGGTTGAGGAGTATTAGAAGAACAAACTTATCAATTTTCATATTTTTTTGAGCTCGTTTGAACCCTCAAAGTAGTATATGAACCTAATTCATAACTAGGTCGGACACTAGGTCTAAACTAAGCCAAGCTAGTCAAAAACTATAAAAGGAGCTAGAGAGCTCATTTTCAAGGTTAAATTATTAGAGAATTGAGCTTTTTAAGAGCATAGTTGTAACTTGAGTTGGTAATAGAAGTTTCCATTGTGCAAACTCTTTGTTCTACCTTGTATGCATGTGTGTATATGTGTGTGCATGTTGATGCGCTTCTCACTCATGCACTAGTGAATTACTCTTGCTCAGGGTCATCATACCATCCTTATGTATGTTGGAATTTGGGGCCCCAGGATCGTTCCAATACTAAAACCTCTTGAGCATACACAACTTAATTGACAAGATGATAAGTGAGATAGAGAAAGAAAGAGATCTTGAGACAAGGATAGGGAACGTAAGCTGGATGCTTACTTCACTAAAAATAATAGATGTCCAAATTACAACATGGGAGTACTACTCAACCATATAAAGTGGTGCACTCACTAATGGAAGAATAAGAAGATGATGATACAAAATTTAGATTATGTCGAAATAATCTAAGTGTGTGTGAAGAGAATGAAGCAACGAAGCTAACAATATAGTGTAACGTAATTGTAAATCAACCACAAGGTTAACTCACAAAAGATAGTTACCACCACCTCGTAGAAGACTTCCTGCTGCAATGAGAGTAGCCTCTCCTTCACCACAACTTCACCTCCTTCAAGAGTGTGAGAACACTCTATCTTCAAGAAGATCTCCAAGCTCTAGATCTTTGAGTGAGTGATTATACAAGGAGCCAAGGCCTTGTTTATATAGTTTGTGAGTATCCTCCAAAAGCACAATCTAAAAGCTACGATCGTAGAACGATAACAAAAAAACACCTCTATTGCGAACGGCTTTTTCCGTGAAGACTTTTTCGGATTGCTTTATTAAAAAGCACGAATTCGTCTGCCGCAACGCGTGGGGATTGAACCCTGGTCGATGAGGATGCTTTTACGAACGTTGGGCTAGACCACATGAGCGCCCGTCGTCACTTGTACAAGAGTCTAGAAGGACTCCTATATGGATGTTGCGCCCGCGTGGATTCCCTTGGAGTAGTTTATAAAACTGCTATTGAATTGTTAAGCCAATGAGGACATTGACTTCCAACAATCCCTCCTTCAATGTCATATTGGTACAAGATTCAGTAACCTGCAAATCTTCTCATGACTATCTCTAGTCAATGCTTTGGTAAAAATATCTGCAACATTCTCACTAGAAGGAACATAAACAAGCTCAATGTGCTTCTTAGCTATCTGCTCTCTAATATAGTGGTAGTGTACCTCTATATGTTTTGTCCTTGCATGATGCACTGGATTTTTAGCTATAGCTATAGCACTCTGGCTATCTGAAAATATCTGAATGGGTTGATGTACTCTTACATCAAGATAACTGAAAATCTTCTGCAACCATACTGACTCTAGAGTAGCTGTAAATGCTGCACGATATTCAGCTTCACACGATGAAGTGGCAATAGTGGGTTGTCTTTTTGAAAACCATGAGATAAGACAATCTCCAAGATAAAAACAAAATCCACTAGTACTTCTTCTTGTGTCTCTATCACCTGCCCGATCAGAATCTGAAAATCCTTTTAGTAACAAATGTGTAGATTTCGAAAATACCATAGCATAATTTGAAGTTCCCTTCAAATAACGAAAGATCCGCTTTACTGCTTTCCAATGTAACACTGTCGGATTCTGCATGAACCTTGATACTTGAGAAACTGCAAACTGTATATCAGGACGTGTATTACAAAGATAAATCAAGCAACCTACTGCTTGACTATATAGAGTAGCATCAAATGGCTCTGCATCTGCTACCATTTGTAAAGACATGTTCTGATCCATAGGTGTTTGCATAGGTTTAGAATCACCCATCTGAAACCTTTCCAAAAGTTTCTCAATGTACTTTTGTTGTGTCATGTAGATACACTCATCTCAAAACAGAAACTGAATCCCAAGATAGTAATGTAGAATGCCTAAATCATTCACATCAAATGTTTGCTTCAATTCTTCTTTGAACATCTGCAAATCTTCATCTCTGGGACCTGTGACTATAATATCATCCACATAAATGATTGCTATAATCATCATACCTGTTTCAGCTTTGACATAAAGAGTTGGAGCTGCATCTGAGTTATGGAAACCAATGGATAAAAGATATGTATGTATCTTTTCATACCATGCTCTAGGTGCCTGTTTTAAACCATACAAAGCTTTTATAAGCTTACACACTAAGTGTTCTTTACCTGTCTCTTCAAAACCTTCTGGCTGCTGAATATACACATCCTCGTGTAAATCACCATTTAGAAAAGCAGTCTTAATGTCAAGTTGATATATATGCCAACCAAAATGTGCTGCTAGAGCAAGTACTGACCTAATAATAGTCATCCTAGATGTAGGAGCAAATGTCTCATCATAATCAATATCTTTTTGTTGTGCATATCCTTTGACAACCAACCTGGCCTTGTATCTATCAATAGTACCTTCTGCTTTCCTTTTGATTTTGAAGATCCATTTTACACCTATAGCCTTCTTTCCTTCTGGTAACTCACATAGCTGCCAAGTTTGATTCTTATGAATAGAATCAATCTCTTCTTGCATAGCTTTTCTCCAAATAGGAATTTTAAGTGCATCTTTAACACACGCAGGTTCATCTTCAACAGTCGTAAGTGCCAAAATATCATGAATCTCGAAATCTTCAGCAAAACTTACATGATCTTTTTGCTGTCTAGTTTGACTTCTTGTTCTTACATGATCTTGTTGTTGTTGTCTAGTCTGACTCCTTGTTCTTCCAGTAAAAGTCTTTATACCACTATCTTTCCAAGTCTGATATAACCACGTAGGTGTATCCTTGAATAGTGATGAAACTCTTTCTGAACTTTCAGCTTCCACAGGTTCTGGAACTTGTCCTGTTGAGGTACTAGGACTTTCTGGAACTTTAACTTCTTCCATTTCTGGAACCAAAGTCTCTTGTGGAACTGACTCTGTAGAAGGTTGTGAAATTCCTCTTTCTTCAATTTTTTCTTGAATACTAGGAATTTGAGGTTTAACTCCCTCCTGATATGGCTGAACATCTACATCCAAAATCTTTCTAAAAATTCCATAGTCATTTTCACTAATGAACTCCGGAATTTCTGCTTCTTTATTATAAACCTTATCTTCAGCAATATAAGCATTACGTGAAAGAATAACTTCACCTGTCTCTGGAACATAAAACCTGTATCCTTTGCTTTCAACAGGATATCCAATAAAAACAGCTTTCTTTGCCTTTACATCTAGTTTGCCTCGGTCCTTTTTCTCAACATGTACATAAGAAAGTGATCCAAACACTCTGAAGTAACTCACATTAGGTTTTCTACCATAATAAGCCTCATACGGTGTGATTACCTTTAAAGCTTTTGTAGATGACCTGTTTAAAATGTGATTAGCTGTATGTACTGCATCAAACCAGAATTTCGGTGAAAGCTTCTTGGACGCCATCATGCTCCGCATCATTTCAACAAGTACTCTATTCTTTCTTTCTGCAACACCATTTTGCTGAGGAGTATAAGCAATAGTAAGATGTCGAGTAATACCTTTCTCATCGAGAAATGTCTGGAACTCATTTGACAAGTATTCTCCACCTCTATCACTTCTTAGAATCTGGACAGTTTCTTGACTTTCATTTTCAACCATAGCTACAAACTTCTTGAACATAAGAAAGACTTCTGACTTCGACTTAAGACCATAGATCCATGAGTATCTTGTAAAATCATCCACAAATAGGACAAAATACCTGAAACCCTGAAAAGAGTCTGCTCTCATAGGACCATTCACATCTGAATGAATAATCTGCAATTTCTTGGTAGCTATAATATGACCATGTTTCTTGAAAGGTAGTTTATGCATCTTACCTTCAAGACAACCTTCACATATATCTGAATCATCAGGTAGCTTGAATGAGGGTAAACTCTCAACCATACCTCTGTCTTTGATATTCTTGAGAGCTCCAAAACTGATATGTCCAAATCTTTCATGCCATAGCTTCATATCTTCCACCGGTGACGAAGATTTGACTACATATGCCTGACTGATTTTTGACAAAACAAAGACCCCTCCTTTATGCGTACCTTGCAAAAGACACTTGTCTTCTTTATGTGATAAGACCTTACAAAGATCTTTCTCAAATACAACTTTAAAACCATCACTTAAAAATGCAGATATAGATAGCAGATTTATCTTCATTTTGTTGATATATTTAGGTAGTGATGTGTGTGAACACTCTAGGACCGCCGGGGCACTTTTTTCCCTCTTTAGGAGGTTTTTTCCCCCGGCTTGTATATACGCCTATTGCCCTAATGGGCTACTTATCTTTGTACATTCTCTAGTAATACATTCAGTCTTGTATGTTGTGCTCCAAGCTTCTTCCTCTTCCTTGTGCTGTTCGCGTGCTTCCGCAGACTTCTAACTCCAACAATTGGTATCAGAGCAGGTCGTTGCTTCTTCTAGGGCGCCGTCGACACTCCTCCGTTTTGCAGTCTCAGATTCGCACAAAATTTGGTGAGCATACTCACGGTGTTTCCGAGATCAAAACTGCTTTGCTCTGTGGTGCCGAAATCGCAATCTGAGCTCGTTTCGGCCTCCGAACGCACTATCGCAGTGCTTGTGCAGGCTATTTCGTCCTTTTGTGCCAAAGGTATATACCAGTTTCTGTTCGCCAGTTTAAGCGTCTCGAAGTTTGCTACAGGTCTAGCAGAACTCGTCTGGGCAGTTCTGTTCAACTTTTTGAGATACAGTCAATTTTCTGCATCAAGGTATTTTAGTCACCGGCCATGGCTGAAAGCAGTGATGTATTCCGTATGTTGGCTGTTGAGGATAAGTTGGATGGTACCAACTACCCATTATGGGCTTATATGATGCGACATGTACTGGTTGCAAAAGGATTGTGGAACATTGTGCAGGGTGTTGAAAGACGTCCTGTTACACCTGTAACGACAGGTACTGCAAATACAGGTGTTGGAGCTGATGAAGATGGTGTCGAAGATGATATTCCGTAGATTCCTGTTCGTGCTCCTGTTTCTGTTGCACCTACTGCAGAGCAGATTCGTTGGGATGGCAGAGATGCCCAGGCACATGCATTGATAGCTTTGTCTGTCAAACGTGCCATTATTCCTCACATTCGCTCTTGCAGAACAGCAAAGGATGCTTGGGATACACTAACCACTTTGTACCAGGCTAGGAATGAGGCTCGTGTTGCTTACCTCCGAAAACAGTTGGAGAGTGAGCACATGAATGAAGGTGATTCGATGGACAGTTTTCTTACAAAGATCAAAGACCTGAAGGAACAATTGATTTCTGCTGATGAGGTTATACCAGATAGCTCACTTGTGCAGACCGTTCTGAATGGCCTTCCTGATTCATATCAGAGTTTTGCCTCTACTCTTTGATTGATGATGAAAGGCAATCCGAATGCCTTGTCATTTGAGGAATTAGTCTCTGTTCTGTTGCAGGAAGATCAGTCCAGGCAGAACAGGTCCATTATGCGTGTTGCAGATCAAGCTTTCCTGGCTAGTCAGAAGGGCAAAGGAAAATGGAGCTCTTCTACTAGTAAGCAGAAATCTGCAAATGCTGCACAATCGAAGAACCAGGATAAAGATGAGAAGAAATCAGAAAAGCAGAAATTGTTCTGCAAGTACTGTAAAGGAAATGATCATATTATAAAGAACTGTCCAAAACTGGCTGCTAAAGAGGCAAAGAAGAAAGAGGCTAGAATGGTTGTTGCAGAGGCCTCTACACCAAAAACAGAGTCTGCAAATCTTGTGCAGGAAGAAGAATGGGCGTTTACTACTGTCTGCAGTTTTGACCCATCTTCTCATGATCAGTGCATGTCTGCAGTAGACTCAGATGTTTGGTACTTTGACAGTGGGGCAACCAAACATATTACCTCGTAGCGCAGTTTCTTCTCTTCACTCGAGCCTGCCCCTACAGGGAATACTGTCACATGCGCCAATAACTCCTCTTATCCTGTTATGGGAGTTGGTAAGATCATTCTGACTACTGCTGATGGTAGTTCTTTCACTTTGTCAGATGCTTTATTTGTGCCAAGGATCAAAAAGAACCTGTTATCAGTTTCTGCATTAGCCAAGATTGGCTTGGTTGTGAAATTCGTTGATGACAGGTGTACAGTCCATGATCTCTCAAATGGCGATGTGATTATTGCTTCTGGCATTTTATGTCGTGGGCTGTATAAGCTCATAGACTATGAAAAATCTGTGAATGATTCGGCATGTGCAGTTCATGATTCTCAGGCTATGTCAGATGCAAAGCTTTGGCATGCACGCTTTGGTCATCTGAATTTTGCTAGTTTGTTACGCCTGCAGAAATCTGAAATGGTGTCCTCTTTGCCCAAACTTGAGGCACCTGGAAAACATGTTTGTGAAGGCTGTATTTTGGGCAAAATGCAGCATTCTTCCTTTCCAAAAGATGGTTCAGTTCGGGCTATGCAGAAATTGCAGCTTGTACATAGTGATGTCTATGGTCCTATGCAGACACCCTCTTTTGGAAATTACCTTTACTTCGTGACTTTCATTGATGATTTTTCCAGGCATGCATGGGTATATCCACTCAAAGCAAAGTCCGAAGTGTTCACGTGCTTCAAACAGTTTTTGGTTTTGGCTGAAAATCTGTCAGCATGTAAAATGGGCACCCTCCGTTCTGATCGAGGGGGGGAATATATGTCTTCAGATTTTAATGCATTTCTGGCTGAACGTGGGATAAAACACCAGTGTACAGTGCCGTATACACCTCAACAGAATGGAGTTGCTGAACGAAAGAACAGGTCACTCATGGAGATGGCAAGATGCATGGTCAAAAGTCAGGCTTTACCACATAGTTTCTGGATTGAGGCTGTCATGTGTGCAGCATATGTACTGAACAGGTGTCCCACGAAAGCGTTGCAGTCTATCACTCCATATGAGGCTTGGCATGACCGCAAGCTATTTGTTGCTCATCTGCGTGTTTTTGGTTGTTTGGCATATGCATTAGTGCCTGAACAACATCGCAGAAAATTGGATGATAAGGCAGTAAATGTATTTTTGTTGGGTACAGTTCTGAAAGTAAAGGCTATCGTCTGTATCATCCACAGACTAAACGCATTCTGGTTAGCCGTGATGTTGTCTTTGTGGAAGATGCTATTCAGCCATTGCTTTCATGTACTAAGGAGACATCTGTTAGCTCCAAAGACATGTATGATACTTTGATGCCTCTTTTTACAGGTGGACAGGCTAGCGCTGGTCCTAATGAGGCAACTTCTCAGCCTTTGCAGGTTTCATATGATGATGCAGATCATGCCATTTCTGATGCAGATTTACATGATGCACTTGTTGATGAGAGAGCTGATATTGAACAGGCAAAAACTATGCCAAAATGGTTGGTGCAGACTTTGCGTGACAGCAAATTAGATGCACCTTTGTCATATCGTACTCGTTCAGGCTCTCATAGTACCTGCTTTGCATCAGATTGCTATGCTATGGCTGCATCTAGTCTCTGTGATGAGAATGAGCCTGTTTCTTTTGATGAAGCACAAAATTCAGAAAATTGGATGGCTGCTATGCAATCTGAATATGATGCTATAATGAAGAATGGTACATGGTCTTTATGTGACTTGCCTCCTGGCAAGAAGGCCATTGGCACTAAGTGGGTATACAAGCTGAAGTGTAAACCTGATGGTACAGTTGATAGGTATAAGGCTAGGCTTGTTGCAAAGGGTTATGCGCAGGAAAGAGGCATTGATTTTGATGAGACCTTTGCACCTACATGCCGTATGACTACTGTTCGGAGCATTTGTGCACTTGCAGCCCATCATGGTTGGAATGTACATCAGTTGGACATTAAAACAGCATTTCTGAATGGTGACTTGCATGAAGAAGTGTATGTTTTTCAGCCCCGTGGCTTTGTGCAGAAAGGGCATGAAAACCAGGTGTGCAGGTTAAAGAAGGCGTTATATGGTTTAAAGCAAGCACCACGTGCTTGGTATGAGAAAATACATGCCTATCTGATTGCACATGGTTTTGAGAACAATCCAACTGAAAGCACCTTATATGTTAAGCGTGCTAATGATGTGCTTTTGATCATTGTTGTCTATGTAGACGACATGCTTCTCACTGGTCCTCTTGAGAAGCATATTGCTGATTTCAAGGCTGATTTGCATGCCTCATTTGAGATGTCTGATTTGGGGCATTTGCATCACTATTTGGGCATTCAGTTTATGCAAGTTGATGGTGGAATGGCTTTGTGTCAAACAAAATATATTGACACATTATTGCAGCGTTTTGGCCTTGAAGACTGTAAGCCTATTGCCACTCCTATGGAGACAGGTTTACGATTGAGTCTTCATGATGCTGGAGATGCATTTGATGCTGTTCTCTATCAGCAGGCTGTTGGATGCTTGATTTACTTATGCATTACTTGGCCAGATATTCAGTTTGCTGTCTCACAGATGAGCAGGTTTATGCATTGCCCAGGAGTCACGCATTGGAAAGCGGTTAAGCGCATCTTTCGCTACTTGAGTGGTACTTGGCTACTTGGGTTGTTTTATCCCAAGGGGGGATCACTACCGCCAGATTTGCATGCTTTTTCTGACTCAGATTGGGCTGGTTGCTATGACACTCGTGTGTCCACCAGTGGTTTTTGCTTCATGCTTGGTAGCTCATGTATATCTTGGTTGAGCAAGAAGCAGCCTACTGTGGCCACTTCCAGTTGTGAGGCTGAGTATAGGGCAGCTTTCACAGCGACTGTTGAGTGTGTGTGGCTCAGACGCCTTATGGCTGATTTGGGTGTTGGCCAGTCTTCTACCACCACCATCTTCACTGACAGTCAGAGCGCATTGGCAGTTGCGAGGAACCCTGTGTTCCATGCTCGCACTAAGCACATTGAGGTGCATTATCACTATGTCAGGGAGAGGTTCTCTGCTGGGGAGATCAGCTTGGCATATGTGCCCACGCAGGAGAACATTGCAGACCTTTTCACGAAGGCTCTGCCTAGGGAGAAGTTTGAAGCTTTCCGCAAAGCTTTGGGCTTACTTCCTTTTGTGGAGTGATTTCCACATAGCTCGGCACTTCCTTATACATGAGTGTCAGCTCCTTGTTCACCGCATCACTCCCAGGGGGGATTTGTTGATATATTTAGGTAGTGATGTGTGTGAACACTCTAGGACTGCCGGGGCACTTTTTTCCCTCTTTAGGAGGTTTTTTTCCCCCGGCTTGTATATACGCCTATTGCCCTAATGGGCTACTTATCTTTGTACATTCTCTAGTAATACATTCAGTCTTGTATGTTGTGCTCCAAGCTTCTTCCTCTTCCTTGTGTTGTTCGCGTGCTTCCGCAGACGTCTAACTCCAACACATTTCAGGTACATAAAGGACATCTGAAATTTGAAAATTACCACCTTCTCTTGACTTTAGGGTTACTGTACCTATTCCCATAACATCCAAATCATTGCCATCTGCAATAGTAACTCTTCTACCTGAAGAATAGGAGAGAGAAGAAAATACATCTCTACAACCTGTCATATGCTTTGTAGAACCTGAGTCGAATATCCAAGGACTTGCTGAAAGAACTTGTAAAGCTGCTTGATCAAAAGCTACTTCCTCAATAGTGATACAGGCATAAGAATCACCTTGAGATTTCCCTTTTTTATCATCTTCTGCAACATTACCTGATGCCTTTTTCTTTTCTGCTGCAATCCTTTTATAACATTCCGACTGAATATGTCCACGTTTCTTGCAAAAAGAACATATTTTTACCTTCTTCTGAGAAGAATTCTCTTTAGATGTCGTAGATACAGAATCTGAAGTAGAAGGTGAAAGGGACCTACTTTCCTTCTTGGATTGTTTTTCCTTCTTCTTATCCTTCTTCTTCTTACCCTTTGATGAAGATGAAAGTGCTTCTTCATTCTCTTCCATTCCCTTCAACTGATCTTCATCTTGAAGTAACAAGAACTCTAATTCTTCAAATGTAACCTCTCTATCTCTTGTGGTAAGAGTAAGAGTGGTTATGAAGGATCGATATGAAATAGGAAGTGAATTAATCAGCGTATTTACCATTTCTTCATCTGATATCTCAACTCCTACATTTAGAAGTTGATTTCTCAAGTCAACGAGTCTCGTAATGTGGGTTTGAATTGACTCACCAGCTTTCATCCTTGTATTTGCTAGTTGTCTCCTCAAGTGAGCTTTTCTAGCAGGATTTCTGCTCTGAAAAAGATTCTCGAGCTTTAACCAAGCTTGATTAGAACTTCTGCAAGATCTGATCTGTGGTAGAACATGCTTTTTGAAACTCATTGCTATGAATGAAAGTGCTAAAGCATCTCTAGCATCCCATCTTGCCTGATCTTCAGTAGGAGGAACTCTAGGTAAAGACCTAGCAGTGACTCTGGATGTCGAAGTGGTTACCTCTTCTTCTGTTGGTTCTGTAATAGTAATTCCAGTACCTGTTGAAGCTTCTGTAGACCCTTCTTCGCCTTCTCGTCTTGGTCTTGTTAAGGATCCATTGACGATACTCCATAAATCCTTTGTCACTAACAAGTTCATCATCATGAAACTCCACATGGGATAATTAGAAGATCCATCCAACTTGTCTTCAATCTCAATTCTAATCTCACTCATCTTATCTTAAGTGTGTATGTCAATTATGTAGCTCTGATACCAAGTGTTGGAATTTGGGGCCCCAGGATCGTTCCAATACTAAAACCTCTTGAGCATACACAACTTAATTGACAAGATGATAAGTGAGATAGAGAAAGAAAGAGATCTTGAGACAAGGATAGGGAACGTAAGCTGGATGCTTACTTCACTAAAAATAATAGATGTCCAAATTACAACATGGGAGTACTACTCAACCATATAAAGTGGTGCACTCACTAATGGAAGAATAAGAAGATGATGATACAAAATTTAGATTATGTCGAAATAATCTAAGTGTGTGTGAAGAGAATGAAGCAACGAAGCTAACAATATAGTGTAACGTAATTGTAAATCAAGCACAAGGTTAACTCACAAAAGATAGTTACCACCACCTCGTAGAAGACTTCCTGCTGCAATGAGAGTAGCCTCTCCTTCACCACAACTTCACCTCCTTCAAGAGTGTGAGAACACTCTGTCTTCAAGAAGATCTCCAAGCTCTAGATCTTTGAGTGAGTGATTATACAAGGATCCAAGGCCTTGTTTATATAGTTTGTGAGTATCCTCCAAAAGCACAATCTAAAAGCTACGATCGTAGAACGATAACAAAAAAACACCTCTATTGCGAACGGCTTTTTCCGTGAAGACTTTTTCGGATTGCTTTATTAAAAAGCATGAATTCGTCTGCCGCAACGCGTGGGGATTGAACCCTGGTCGATGAAGCTGCTTTTAAGAACGTTGGGCTAGACCACATGAGCGCCCGTCGTCACTTGTACAAGAGTCTAGAAGGACTCCTATATGGATGTTGCGCCCGCGTGGATTCCCTTAGAGTAGTTTATAAAACTGCTATTGAATTGTTAAGCCAATGAGGACATTGACTTCCAACAATGTATCCATGGATTTATATTTATGAGGTGGATCTTAACCACATTGGTACATCATCTCACCTGATTTGGTATATCATTCGTTGGCACACATCCCAACTTCTAACATAAGTTTCTACATCCATATGGAGAGTAGGTGTCACTCTAGCACAATGGTGAGTACCAACGTGAGAAGATTCACCTCATAATTGTCAATCCATGGAGACGTGAGGACTAGTATGAAGACTATGAGCAAGTGAAGGCACCAGTGTGTGAGTGAGAAGCACACAAGCATGCACACACATACACACACGCGTACACAAGGCAAGAACAAGGAGAGGAACAATGGAGTTCTTTGCATTAGTCAAAAAGTCTCTTACATAAGCTCAATTCACAAACAATCTATCCCAAAAATGAGCTTTCTAGCTCTTTTTATAGTTTTCTCACTAGCTTTGGCCTTGTCCAGACCTAGTGTCCGGCCTAGTTAAAAATTAGGTTCTAGAGCCTATTTGAGGGCTCAAACGGAGTCTAAAAATTATGAAAAATGGTATGTAGCTAATTCTAATACTCCTGAAGCTCGAAGACTCCTCGGCTTGAACAAAATGGAGTCTATTCTACCAAAAATAGAATTTACAATGTTTGTGTAGTGATTAAAATCACTTGAGTTGTGAATGGTCCATGGAAAAATTGATTAGGCCTTGTTGCCGTATTGTGCATGACCGCTCTGTTGTGCTGGTATGCTCTTCATCTGACTTGTATGCCAACACTCCCCCCTTCCTAGTGTCTGTCACCCCTGACATACCTCTGCTCTATAGGGTGGTCGATATAGTATTGGATGACATTGGTGGCTAATTCATGTTCTCCTATCCTTAAGCCTCTTGCTAGGTCTGCTTCCAATGCATCCCAGTTTACTGCACCGGGGACCTCTAGTTGCGGTGTGGTGTAGTACTTGGAGTACATGGCTTGTTCACAAGCAAAGAGATGGAGCAGGTGTGTTGGCTTCGGTGCAAAGACCTCCGAGCGATACTCCCAGAAACCTGATCTGAACATTTCTTCGAATGTCTGTTTGTAACATGCAGGGAGGTATTTGATGCGTGCATGCCAGACGTAAGCCACACGAATACTGGGGGTGGTGCTCATGTCATACACCAAATCGTAATTTCCATTCGTAAACCCCGATAGACGTACCTGTGGTGTTGCTGCATTTCTAAAGGTTTTCAGTACTACCTGCATCATATCTAAAATCTTAAGCATCATTTGAGCTGCCACATCTAGCATGGGCTTCAATCGAGGCATCCAATGTCGAATTGTGGCCATCATGTATGCTATCGATGGTGGTCCCTACGGTGGCGCTATGTACGGGTAGTTTAGCCATTCCTTGCATTGTGCATTGTTCTGAACTTTAATGTTGAATGCTTTCCAAGACCTGCGCCGTGGAACTGGACCGTAGCATGGATTGTATAGGAGATGTAAAGGCGCATTGTTCCATGTCTGCAGCATTTCAGGATATGTCTCAAGAAGTTTCTGCCGCCATGTTGGTTGACGAATTTTGCCTTTTTGTACTTCGGGAGGAAGGTCTTCGGGTTGAAACTGAGTAGCGAAGGTAGGAATCTTACCCGTGACTCTCTGTATCTCTGCGTTGTAGTCGGCTAAAATGACATAGTAAGGTCTATATTGAAGTTCTGATGAGAGGATAAGGCGTCTAGATGACAGGTGCTTGAAGTAATTGGATTGTAATACAGTGTCTTCTATGACCCTCATGACTTGATTTTGCACGACTGTTCGCTCTTCATGTGAATTCCCAATTTCCTCCACTTGTCGTAGCCAAGGGGGTCGTGGTGCTTTGAACGTATTTTGACCTTCTTCTGTTTGTTGACCTCCTGGGAATGGTTGTGGGTCATATTCTTCTTCAAATGTTTGTTCCACCGGAATTTGTACTGTTTCCTCATCGGTGGGCGCCTCAGGTGGGGAAGGTGGTCTCTCATATTGTAGTAGACGTGCTTGCAATTCGGTGACCTGTTTCTGGAGATCTTTTAAGGCCTCTGAGTCTGTGAGAAGTGAAGCCGCGGAGGAGGTGGTTTGAGAGGCAGCTGTTGTTTCTTTTTGGTGTTTCTGCTTCAGTTGACCCAGTTCCTCTGACAACTGGTCATGGGCTTCAAGTAGGGTGGCATAGTCTTCCAAGATTATCTTGATATTATCGGGGGTCACAGCTTGAAATTTTGAGGGACTGATGGGTGCCCCAAGTGTGCTTTCGATAGATGCTTCTAGGTTTTCCTGATTTTGTAATTGCATGCGTCGATTCTCTTCATGAGCGGCAGGAAGATGTCGCTTGAGTAGGGCCATATTTCGCTGAAGCTTTGAATTGCATTCCAGTTGTGTCCGTAGATGACCTTCTACCACTTGTATTGCTTCCTGATCTGTGTTCTGTAACTGTACCTCCAATATGCTATGAGCCTCTTGTAGAGTGTGGAATTGTGTATGGAGGCGAGCATTTTCCTCTTCAAGTGCAGCAAGGCGGTGTTGTAGTATCTCCGAGTGCTCTTGTAGGCGTTCATTCTGTTGCTGGAGCTGATTGTACTCGGTCCTTAATTTTGATATACAAGCTAGCATGGTGTCCAATGCATTGCCTATAGATGAGGGGGTGGTGTGTACAATGGAAGATGCATGGGAAGGGAATTGGGGAAGGGGAAGAGTGAATGATGTGTCTATTGAAGACGTGTGTGTGGGTGAAATTGGTGGAGGGGGAATGGGAGGAGGTGGAAGCGTGGGGGGAGGGGGAGGTGCCGTGGGTGGTGAAATGTCCATGCTTTCAGGAGTGGATGCGAGTGTGGTATCTACCATATACATTGGAATGGTAGGTGGTGTGTGTGTGAAAGTGGTGAATAAGTGAGAAGAGGGTGGGGGAACTGAAAATAGAGGAAATGAGTGAGAACGGGGTTGAAATGTTTTTGAAAGAAAGGCATGGAGGGGTTGGAGAATTGGAGGGATGGGGTTTGGGAGGTGAGATTCTGAAGGCAGGGGGTCCATAAAAGGTGGCGTGGTAGCAGGGAATCCCAAGAATATGGATCTAGAATCGGGATGGCCTATGGCTGAGGGCATGGGGGATGGATGTCCTAAGGCAGGTTCTATGAGCGATTCGGTGGATTGTGTAGTGATGGTGGTAGCTTCATAGATTGGGTTTTCACAGGTGGAGAATCGGGTTGAACTAGAGGTGGGAGTACGGAATATGAAGGTTTGTTCGGTGGGTTGAGTGGTCGAGGTGATCTCCACAGCTTCTGTTCTAGGAGGCGATGGTGGGGGTGTGGGTGGTAGTGGCTCGGTTGATTCATCATGGGTGACTGAGTGCTCTTGGCCAGAAGTTACAGCTGCTTGGGAGGTTGTCTTAATGGATTTTGATGTAATAATAGGCCCTTCTGCTCTCGTAATGGGGATCTGGATGTTTTTGCCTGATCGCGGTCGTGTTTGGAATCTTTGTGGATCATATTGAACTGGAGACCTCCGAATCGCGGTTCGAACTGCTTCTACTACCCCATAGGTTTCTGCCATCAATAAGAGACCTTCACTGTATTCTGAGTCAACTCCTTCTTCTTCCAAAAGCTGAGTCATGAGTACCCTACTGCTTTGTTTGGTGAGCAGTTGTTGCGATCGCACTCGTTCCATGATTTGGTACAGCCTTTCGGAGTTCTGCTGTATAAGTGGGGGCTTCAGTGGTCTCCTCTTCGTCTGCTCCTTCTTCTTCTAGGTGTCCTTGTTTTTTACCTTGCTGATCGTCACCCCAATGTACATGGCGACCTTCTGTGGATTTTCTCCTTCTTTGTGAAGATGTGCCCTGTTCTTTTATATCTGAATAAAACTCTACATCAGAGAGTTGTGTACTTTGTAAGAATGCTTCGAAGTCAAGGGGACCCATCCCTTCAATATCTCTAGTCGTAGCAAATTCAAATTTGGATGGAACAGGAGGAGCCGAAGGGGCAGCTTGTGTTGTAGTTTCAAATCCAGACCTAGGTATTCTAATGGTAAAGGGAGGTACAGTGGCCTCCCCTCGTGGCGAGACTTCTGGAGTAGTCAGAATTTCACGTGTCTGGACACAAGGGATCGAACCCCTCATGCGCTTGGATTGATGTGTGGCGGCCTTGAGTCTCTTGAACATTTGTAGTTGTGCCCACGTTAAAGCACATTCAACAGGTACATCATATGCTAAGCACTTGTAGATGATGCGCGTGATTGCACAACACCCATTCACCACTAGCTTCCTATGTGCTCTTTTATTTGCTTCATACAACTGCTCTATAATCCATATAGGAAGCTTAATTGGTAACGCACCTATCTCCGCTAAGTAAAGAGCGAACCAAATTCTTTTGTGCGGTTGTGTGAAGCGGTCTTGACCGGGGAAAGCAAAATGTTGCATGCACATACGGAGAGGGATGGACACGTTTGGTGTGAGTGCTTCCATATCTTTAAGCTTCAGTAGTTTCCTATCCTTCATGTTAGTAGGAACGAGAGCATCCTTCTCAGAAGGTACATGTGTACCGTGCATATTCAAAGCAGTGCTCACCAATTCGAGTGTAAGTTCAAACCTTTTCAACTCGTTGTTGCCCAGCAAAGAAGGAAGTACGAATGTTCCTGGTTTGTCCTTTTCTTCGTTAGCTTGTAATGTGGAGACCAAATAATAGCATCGGAGGAGATCCGGTTTAGGTAGTGGTGCTTCAAAGTATTCGGCTAGCCCTGCACGTTGCCATATGGTCTGGAGATCTTCTGTGTTCTGTAGAGTCTCAAACTCCTTGGAGAAAAATTGGAATCGGACCCATGATCTATCATACTCGCACTTAGACTCCCATATATACTTGGCCTCTCCTAATGGACCTGGCATGCCATTGAACCAATGAGAATTGGCATGGACTCTCTCTGTGATCCTTGTGGGTGGATCCGGCACCGGGATCTGCTGAAGGTGTTGCAGCTCCACAGGTCGTTCAGTTGGTGGCACATCAACAGGTAGACTATCCACATCAATTCCTGCAGTACTTATTCCTGCCTGTGAGCTCGGACCTCTTGCTTCTGCCATGAGAGTGCTTGTAGTTGCTGATGCTTATCTGCTAGAAGAAGAGAGAGGCACATTAGCATTGCATTGGAAACAGGATGTTATGGTGTTCCCTCCACAATACCAACATGACATTCCGAGTGGTTAGAGGTTAGTGGGTGAAGTGTTCGTGATGTGTGTACATGTGGCTTAGTAGGTTAGGGTTCACTCTAGATGCATACTTTGGTTGTGCAATGTTCTCAGAATGCACCTACATTAGAGGGAAAGGATTTACAGAGGTGCATCAGGGGGTTTGATATGGGGTTTAGGTCTCCAAACTTTGATGCTGGAATGGTTGCTTTTATTGGCGATGATGTGTGAAGGTTTGCGGACTGGAGTGTGTTGGGTTTGGGGCCTTTTGGGTACCCATTTCCAAACATTCCGAGACGTGACCAAGAATGTGGTGGTGTGGAGTGTAGATGTTTGCTTTTGGATGGGAGCCAATAGAGACTCGTGAGTGTTGGTTTGATCTTGTGATTGGAGGTGAAGTTATTTGAGCTAGTAAGCAGGTCTTGGGCACCCATATTTGTCTAGCTTTTGGGATCACCTTCATTGACTGCTTTGGAACCCAAATAGAAATGGTTTCTCTAGATTGATGCCTAGGGTACTCTTTCGCTGTAGTCCTCGACACTGTAGCTTGCTTGATGCTTCTTTGGAATCCTGTCTCCAAAGCCGAGGGTTGTTCACCTTTGAGTATCCAAATCCGCCTCATGCCATGGGGTATTCTGTATTGTACCGGTTGGTGTTCATTCTTTTTGGTCCTCGGGCTCCTCTGTATCTTGTATTTTCCAGCTTGCTTTCCTCGAATTCTCTTTGGAAAAGAAGGGAACTCCTTATTGACTTCTGTACCTTCGTCATGAGTGGCAATCTTTTGCACCATAGAACTTTGGTCAAGAGTAGCATGGTTCATTTCAGGTGGACTCCTGGAAGGACCAGGATTTGGTGCCTCTTCTAGTGGCCTATGTGCTTGATTTTCTAGTTCAATCATTATGTGGTTTTGGCCTACCCATGCCTGAAGTCCACTTCTTAGGTTGAGGCTGACTGTATGATCATAGATCTAGTCTTGGCCCAGGACAAGAGGTTCGTTAAGATCCTCGTCTTCACACACTAGCACTTTGACTGCCATTAGCACCTCTTGAATGTAGAGGGGAAGTTCCACCTCGCCAATGCAAGGGGTTTCCACACCTCCCAGTCCTATGAGATATGCCTCTATAGGATTGATTTGTAATTGAAGCTCTTGGCAGTAAGAAAGTCAAATTGCACTAGTGGCGGCCCTTGAGTCAATTAAAGCTCTCACTGTCCTTACACTCTCTCCTTGTCCTACTTCTAGGGTTACGAAAGGCCAATGTCGATTATTCTATGGGAATGTCCACCTGAAGCCTCGCACATGGCCATGGGATAGCCTAGAGGTTCTTGAGTGTTAGGCATAGGTTGGTCTCTACCTTGTCTCCTCAATTTCATTCGTCGGATGCGTTCTAAAGCTTCTGCCTATGCTTCTTCTCGAATTCGTTTCTCTTCTTCTTTACGTTTCTTGCCAGTGTTGAGTCGATTTAGCATCTCTTCAATCAGGGGTTCTTGATATAACTTGACTCTGCATCCACTTATGTAACTTGGTAGAATATCACCCTCTAGAGTGGCTAGTTGAACTGCTCCACTTGTGGAGATCCTATTGATAATCATTGGCCCATAACCTCTCTTCTCTAACTTCCGTGCATGTTGCTTCAAGGTGTAGACTAGGACCAGGTCTCCTGCTTTCAAGCCCTTATCCTTCACATGTGCATCGAAATATGCCTTTTGCCTCTTCTTGGCTGCATAAATGCCTGTTGCAGCCCTCAATCGTGTTTCACCTAATCGTTCAAGATCAAAGATTCTAGAGGACAACTCATGGCCTGTCCAATCATGCTCTCTTGCTACTTTCAAGGTTGGTATCAAAAAATCCAATGGTAGCACTGCATTCTGGCTGAAAACCATCTGAAAGGGCGTAGCTTGGAGGACCGTTTTATAGGCAACTCTGTATGCCCAAACAGCATGGTGTAGCTGTTTGTCCCAATCGGAGCGTTTGTTATTCACTAATTTGGTTAGCACATTGCATAGAATCTTATTTGTGCTTTCGGCTTGTCCATTAGCTTGTGGGTGATAGGGGGCAGACTTCTTGTGTATCACCAAGAACTCTTGAAGAAGATTTTCAATGACTTCATTCAAGAAGTGAGTCGCTCTATCACTTACTAGCTCTATGGGTAGCCCGTATCGAGTGAACACATTCTCAAATAAGAATTTAGCGATTGTTTGGGCATCATTCTTCGATGTGGCTTTCACTTCTACCCATTTGGTTAGATAATCCGTGGCCACAATGATATACTCGGCATGTGAACCCTTAGCTAGGGGATTAATAGGACCAACAAAGTCTATTCCCCACTTAGAGAATGCACGTCCACCCATCATAGGTTTCAATGGCATCTCATCTTTACGTATAGGATACTGAGTTTGTTGACACACATCACATTTCTTCACATAGGTATGTGCATCCATGTGAAGGGTTGGCCACCACAAGCCTGCAAATAGGATCGCTTTGATTACCCGATCTGGTCCAAAGTGTCCTCCTGCTACACCTTGGTGAGCAGTCTCTAATATCTTCAGATACTCGCTCTCGTGGACACATAGTCTCAGGTAACCATCTTTACCATGCTTGTATAGATTATCACCAATGAGTGAGTAATCTAGGGCTTCTTGTTCTAGACTTCTTTGTCTGGCCAATGTCATATCTTGAGGGAATGTTTTCGTCCTCAAGAATGCTACTAGTGGTTTACTCCAATCTGGCACTATGGATACCTGATAAAGAGTGGCATGTTCCACAGGTGGTTTAGTGCAGCAGATCGGGCATTCCTTGCACAGCTTATGGACATCAGCTTCCATAGTTGGCCAATGTACTCCAAGTCTCCTTAATCTCTGTATGGTTCGTTGCCGTGAGTAATGTTGCTCTAATGCACCTACATGTGCCAATTGCAACCATTTTGCGCACTCATCTTCTTTCACACAACAAGCTAGGATGCCTAGATCGGTATGCTTGTACATACTTCCTGCCATGATGTGGTACTTTTGAGCCTTTACTACCTCCCTATCTTTAGTGCTTATGACAGGGTGATTAGGCCCGTATGTCAATACTGGCACTAGTGGCTTAGCCCACTGAGGTACCACTTCCAAATTAAATAGGTAAGCATCACGAAGGTCATCTGATACTCCTTGTGGGGCTTCTCCAGATGTGAGCCTAGAGAGATGGTCTGCTCTCAAGTGAGTCTTCCCTTTCCTCACCACAACTTCGAAGTCATACTCCATTAGCAAGAGGAACCATCTTACCAATCTACCTGTATTGCAAGGCTTGTTTACCAAGTACAACAGTGCTTGATGGTCAGTAAAAAATTTCAACTTATTTGCAAGCAAATAGTGTCTAAACTTTTTAACTGCATATACCATGCCTAATCCCTCTCTTTCAGTAGTGGTATAGTTCCGTTCAGCAGCATTTAGCTGTCTAGTAGCATAGGCAATGGGAAGATCCATAGTACCTTCACCAGTAGGCTGTGCGAGTACACATCCAATAGCATAATTGGATGCATCCACGTGAACATGAAAGGGTTTATTCCAATCTGGTGTGGTCAAGATTGGTGTTGAACACAATCTTCTTTTGAGTTCATTGAAGGAGTCCTCACACTCATTAGTCCACTCGAATTTAGTCAAAAGTCCGTACAGAGGCTTTGCAATGATGGCATACATGTGTATGAAACGTCGGTAATAACCGCAATGCCCCATGAAAGCTTGTACTTCCTTGACATTCTTTGGCCTAGGTAACTCTGCTATGGCTCTTACTTTCTCTTCATTAGTGGATATGCCATTCTTTGACACTATATGTCCTAGAATCTTGCCTTGCCTGACCATGAAAACACACTTTTCTAGGTTCAAGCAGACTTGATACTCTCTACATTTGTCAAAGATTTGCCTGAGTTCTGGTATATGTGTCTGTCTAATGTTGGAATGAGCATAGAGATCATCAACATAGACCTCTAAATTCTTCCTCAAGAATTCTTTAAACACGTGACACATCAATCTTTGGAAGGTTGCAGGGGCATTGGTCAGCCCGAATGGCATTACCCGAAAGGCAAATATGCCCCACTCTGTGGCAAAAGCCGTCTTATGCTGATCCTCTGGAGCAATGGCTACTTGATTGTAGCCCGAAAACCCATCTACGAAGCTGTACACTTCCTTGCCTGCTACCCTTTCTAATAGATGCTCAGTGATAGGAAGCAGATAACTATCTTTGATAGTGGCTGCGTTAACCTTCTTCAAGTTAATGCAGACGCGTAATTTACCATTCTTTTTGGTACCACTACAATGGGGGACACCCATTCAATGTGCTCGATTTCATAGATAAATCCAGATTCAACCAAGCGTTCTATCTCTTCTTTGATCTTGGCAGCATAGTTGTCATTGTATGTGTATGGATTTTGTTTAGAAGGTCTGGCCTCTGAGGTCATGGGAATCGTATGGGTGCATATGTCAGGGTCTACACCTTTCAAATCTTTGTAGCTCCAAGCAAATACATCTCTGTACTCTCTTAGCAAAGCTATCAGCTCATGCTCCTCTTCCTCAGTGAGGTCATGTCCTATGTAAGTGCACCTCTCTTCTCCTTCTTCTATGGCTACCACTACCTTCTTGGTGGTTTCTTTGTTATCATTGGCCTCTCCTGCTTGTGCATCGCGTTTTGGCATTCTTACCATGACTCTCCTATCTTCTATTGCATACTTCTTGAAATTTTCAGGGACCTCAAACAGGGATTCTTCCTCCTCTGGTGCGGCCTCTCTCTTCTTCCTTTTCTTTCCTTCACTCTTAGTGGTCACTCGTGTGGTTAATCTCACATCATTAGTGAGCTCTTCATGTCTTTGAGGGTAAACTTCTACTTCATAGAAATATTCTTCGTCTGATGCAAAGGGTGGGTCCATGATGATTGACTCAAGATCGGAGTCACTTGCATCTTCAAATGCATCAGGGCTAGGTTCGCATTCTTCTAAAACTGCATCTCCCATGATTGGCTCTATGGAGAAGACAGAAATTTCATAGCCATCCTCATCACAGTGGGGTGTCCATTGCTCTTCATTGATGGCTACATCCATAGTTGCTAGAATTTCTGCCCAGCCATGAGGTTCAAATTCTTCGTCAGGAAATACTACTGGTGCATAGGCTGGGTCTTGAATCGATCTATAGGTATCTTTTGCACCTACCTCTCTAGCTTTTTCCCTCTTCTCTTCTTCTACTGCCACTTTACACATCCACAAATGAGTGTCTTCATGCATCCATGAGGATCCTGATCATATGGAGTGCACGGACTCAGTATCATCTTTAGCTCTATGGACAGGGTTCCATTGAATAGGGGGCACATCTCTATGAGAGAAATCTTTGAGATTCACTTTGGTAGTGACTCCCAAGTGTTGCAAATACAAAGAATTGGTCCCCCAATCTTGTACCACTTGCAACTGCCTCAAGAAGGGTCTTCCCAAAATCATCTCATAGGCTTGATTTTTGCTAAAGTCACAGATAGCAAATGTGTGCTCAAACTCTACACCACAAGTAGTGAGAGTTATCCCCTCTAGTAGTCCTAAGGGTCTTTCTATGTGACCGTCAGCCATCTGCAATTTCATTCTCGTCGGCCTGAGTGCTGGCTTGCCCCAACGTTTCCATAAGGAAGTGGTAGCAATTGCAACTCCTGCACCTGAGTCCAAAATGGCCTTGGTTGTGTAGCCCTGATGAGTGATGGGGAGATAGGTGTTTCCTTCTTCTCCCTCGCTCATGTCTCCTATCTTGTCCAAGGGTATTCCTGGTGTTAAATGTTAGACTGCTACTCGTTTATGGATTAAACTGACCCTGATTTATGGGTTTAAGCGTTACTCTACTTCGATTCAGATACTTCACGTTCGATCGGTTCCAAATACTTCTAACCGCAATCCCTCTCTTAGCCACGTGGGTTCTTGGGAGTGGTAGGGGTCTATTAGACAGAGGCCCTGTACTATTTTCCCAATTTAACACACAATCTTACGGTCGTTCCGTCCTTAGCTCAGTATCCGTCCCTAAACAACGGAAGTCTGTTCAGTGTATTGGAATTAGAACTACAGGACTGAGGGTAGTCGGCCGATTACGTACTCTACACACAGAAGATACTTCAATAACAAAATTACCTACTGCGTAATTCTTCAAAGTAGGTAGGTATGCCAATTAGACCGTATGCCTTAAAGTCACACGGATTCGAACAATTAATCTACCGACACTGTTCTACTCACACTCAGACCGTTACAGCTACTAATCTTCCGAAGTTGAGGTAAACAGCAAATATATGGTGTAGTAACAACTTCAATCGCTCACAAGGACTCTACAAACAATTAATTCGAGATTACTCTTCGCGCTACTTACTTCACAGAAGAACTAACAGATAACATACCACACTTGTTCATACTCAGAATCCTACTTAACCATCACCGAACAGATTCGCCACACAATACAGCTGATTCGTCTTCCCGTATTAAGGTGAGTATACTCGACTAGTAGGAGTACAGACGGAACAGATCAAGCAGAACTCATCCTTTCGACAACATATACGCGCACACAAGACGTGATAGCAATCTCAGCGAGACTTAATCAGACAACACACTACAATTCGTCTAACATTTAACACTGGCACTGTTCTTTGAGATCCTACCTGGGAATGCGGTTTTGCTACTTCGGGCACTTGATTGGCTTCTTTAGCCCATTTGTCTTCTTGAATCTCCCATAGGAATTCTGGTGTGAACCTATTTATAGAAGAAGAGGTGTCTGGTTCAGTGGAGTTAGGCACATAAGCTTCCTTGGGAGGAATGCTTATTCTATCACTTGCCTTCTCCTTAGACTGGGAGTTGGCTCCTTTTCCAGACTTTGCAATTAACATCTCCAATCTGTCTAACAGACCATCAAAATGCAATGGTGTTCTAGTGGGGCTAGAGCAAGTGAAAAGGCGACTGGTCTCAAACATGGCTTGAGCCAATTCCACCATCTTGGCACACAACTTAGTTCGTTCAAGCTCTAGGTCAGCTCTAGGGTAACATCTTTCATGATCCGTTACATTTGGCCCTTCGTGAATCCTAGCCTGATATGCTTTAAGCATCATGTCTATATCTTCGGGAGTGGGATCTGCTAAGACTAATCCTACCCGGGGTGGTGGTTGGGTTACATTTGGTGAATTAGAAGGTTGAGGGATGGAAGGTGGTGGGGATGGTACTCGGAGTGATGTGTGAGAGTGTGTTTGAGAGGTGATTTCTATGATCTTGGCTTTGGTCTCTCGAAGACTTTCCTCTAGTTCGCTCATCTTTCTTGCCCATTGCCTCTTCATGCGTTCACGACTATCTCTCCAAGCTCTTGTTCTCTTCTTATTCTGGCTCTCAGTCTCACTAGCCTCCGCATTCTTCTCCTGGCCTAAGTCTTGGTTTTGCTTAAGTGCCTGAGCTCTCGTGATGACTTGTACTGGAGCCGTGGAAGTCACACTTCCTGTGGAGTCCACCACTAGCCCGATGACATTGATAGGAGCATTTTTTGGCATATTGGCAGGATTCTTGGGACACTCTCGTAACAAATGCTCCTTTCCACAATCCAGACAAAAGCCTTGAATTGTCACGGATTGGGTTTGTGTAGGTGCAGGTAGAGGGCAATCACGAATGAGGTGATCTCCTTGACAGCGATAGCATGGCCCTCTAGGAAATGGAGGTCTCATCGGCCTAGGTTGGGATCTCGCGTTGGGATTTGCGTACATGACATTTGCGTATTCTGGCTCCCAACTAGATTCACTCGGTTCTTCATAATAATATGACTCACTATGCTCCGTGTGGAGAATGAGTTCTCCTATGCGCAATGGAAGTGTGTAGTGAACCCTTGTATGTCCAGCACTTGGACAAACATCTGCACCTTAGATAGCTTGCTACTCTCAATACAAAACTCAAATGGACTTGAGACTTTAGGAAATCAAAGTAGACAAAGAGTGCTTTCTAACAAGTTATAAATGACTTAATTTGGACAAGTTTTGATTAGGAAAGACAACTGTCAAAGATGAACTACCTGTCCACACAGGTATGCTAAAGAATTGAGCTTCACTCTCGGACTTATAGCTCTCTAAATATATATCCTTTGAGCAAGATATTTGGTATAGAGAAAGTAGACACAAATAGCTTTCCAACAAGCTAAAAATCAAGTAATTTGGATGAGTTTTGATCAGGAAACTCAACTCACCAAGATAGACCACCTGCACACATAAGTACACTATAAAACTAGACTTTACTCTATGATAGTTATCTCACAGAGTATGAATGATCTGAATGAGATATTTGAGACAATGAAAGTAGATGCCAAGAGCTTTCCAAAAAGACAAAAATCACGCAATTTGGATATGTTTTGGTCAGGAAACTGAACCGATCAAAATAGACTACCTATCTACACAGGTGTACTGAAAAACTGGACTTCACTCTTTCACTGATATCTCACAAACTACATAAGCTTTCAAAAACATATTTAGTATGCATAAAGTACACAAGATAATATTTCCAATGAATGTTTAAATGCACAAAATGGTTACATATGCACTGAGATATGAGCTCTGCAACAGAGCTGTGTACAAACTGATGTGCGGCTAGAAGGAGTCTAAGGGAAAACCAAAATGACAAAATGGCTAGATCCGACTACTGGGAGCTCTTTCCTCTTTCTCTCCTTGTTTTGAATGTGCTCCCACTTCACTTTTATAACCAATGAGCATGTGAAGAAGTTTGTGCCTCCTTCTTAACTCACCACTTTCTCCACTACATGCTACTAACTACAAGGCAAGATATTGTATCTCTTACTCATCATGAATTTTGACTAGACTTTTTCTTTTATTATATTTTCCTCCACTTTTTTCTTTATCTTTATAGTTGGTAAATTTATCCAAGCATGGCTCATATGAAAATGATCTTGTACATTTATCTTCAACACTCCCCCTCAAGCTCATTTGGGAGTTATCTTCATCCATGTCCTTCAAATTTATTGCATCCTTGAAACCTTTGAGCTTAGAAGCATCCAAGAACTTTGTAAACATATCTGCAACCTGCTCTTTGGTTCTGATGAACTTTACCTCCACATCTTTGCTCAGCACCTTCTCCCTTACATAGTGGTAGTGGACATCTATGTGCTTGCTCCTTGCATGAAACATAGGATTGCTTGCCAAGTAAATACTTGACATGTTATCATCGTATATAGGGATGGTTCCAACTTGCACTCCAAGATCAGCCAAAAGCTTTTTAATCCACATTGCTTCACATGTGGCAAATGCTAATCCTCTGTATTCAGCCTCCATAGATGAAAGTGCAACAGTAGGTTGTTTCTTTGAGCTCCACGTGATAGGTTTGCTTCCTACCATGAACACATAACCTGAGGTTGATCTTCTATCTTCCTTTGAGCCTGCCCAATCAGCATCACTAAAGCCTTTGACCTGCAATTCTTCATCAAACTTGTAAAACAAAGCATGATTAAATGTATGCTTTATGTATCTCAACACTCTCTTGGCTGAATTTAAGTGTTCACTTGTCGGGGCTTGCATAAACTGAGAAAGTACACCAACAACATAAGACAAATCAGGTCTTCTAATGTTTGCATAGATCAATGATCCTACAATGCTTATGTATGTTGTTACATCTTCCAATGGTTCTCCATCATTTGAACATATCTTTGTATTTGTGTCCATGGGTTGAGTGAGTGGTTTGCATTCACTCATTCCAAATCTGAAAAGAACATCCAACAAGTACTTCCTTTGCATCAAGTAGATGCCACTCTTTCCATAAACAACTTCAATTCCTAAAAAAAAATTCAGCTCCCCAAGATCTGAAATTTTAAACTCCTTACCAAGCTTCCTTTTGATATCTTTAATCCCTGTAACATCGTTTCCTGTTATGATGAGGTCATCGACATATATGCAAATATATACCTCTCTATTTTCTTCCTTCTTCATGTACAACGAAGGATCTGCACTACTTGGGTTGTATCCACACTTAGTTAGATACTCTACCAATCTTTGATTCCATGCTCTTGGTGCTTGCTTCAAGCCATAAAGTGCCTTCTTCAACCTGCAAACAAAATCTGGATGGTTTTCATCTTCAAATCCAACCGGTTGACTCATGTATACCTCTTCTTGTAGTTCTCCATTGAGAAAGGCATTTTTGATGTCGAGTTGATATAATGGCCATCTCCTTGAAGCACCAATTGCTATTAAGGTTCTGATAGTTCCCATCTTTGCAACGGGGCTGAAAACTTCATCATAATCTATGCCTTGTGTTTGTTTAAATCCTTTGGCAACTAATCTAGCTTTATATCTAGCTAGTGAACCATCAGCATTCCTCTTTACTTTAAACACCCATTTGTTTGGAACAATCTTCATACCTTCTTTCTTTGGCACTAGCTCCCATGTGTGATTATCTTTGAGAGCTTTGATCTCCTCTTTCATAGCTTGCTTCCATTCCTTTTGTGTGCAAGCTTCTTCATATGTCTCAGGCTCTTTGTCTTTGATAACCTGCATCATGTATGCAAAATGTGTCGCCATAAAACTATCATAACTCAACCTTTGAGTTGGATACCTTGTCCTTGAAGATCTTCTTTCATTGCCTTTAGAGAGTTGCTTCTTTAACCTATTTAGCTTTACCATCGGAGTGATTACCTCTTCATATTCTTCTTCACTTGCATCTACCTCACTGTTTGGAGTAGCACTTGCCTCTTTGGCTCTACTATGAGCTGAATTTGGAGACAAAGAATGACTCCCCCTCCATGTTGAACATTCTTCATTTGATGTAGATGCCTCTGGACCTGAAGCCTTTGTGCTTGATTGTTGAGCTTCTCTTTGATTTGTTCCTGCATAATCATCACAATCTTCTTCAAGAACCTTTTCCTTTCCTTTATCTTCATACCATGGTCTTAGTTCATCAAAGACCACATCTCGCAAGACTCTTAATTCATTTGTTCTAGGGTTGTAGCACTTGTATCCTTTTTGCTCCATCGAGTAGCCGATGAAAATGCATTTTTCTGACCTTGGTTCCATCTTTGTTCTAACTTCTTGTGGAATGTGAACAAAGCAAACACATTCAAACACTTTGAGGTGTGTAAGATCAGGTTTCTTACCGGAATATACCTCTTCTGGAGTCAAGTGATGTATTCCCGATGTTGTGCACCTATTCATCAAGTAAATGGCGGTTGTGGTAGCTTCAGCCCAATAGTACAATGGTACCTTCATCTTGTTGAGCATGCATCTTGCAATTTCAGCAATTTGCCTATTTTTCCTCTCAGCTACTCCATTTTGTTGTGGTGTATACCTACAAGTGAATTGCCTTTTGATCCCATTCTCTTGTAGAAAATCTGAAAATTATTTGGAGAAGTATTCTCCTCCACCATCGAACCTTAAGGTTTTGATAGACCTTCCTGTTTCCTTTTCAACTTCAACTTTGAATCTTTTGAATATAGAAAACACCTCTGATTTTTGCTTCATACAAAACAGCCATACCTTTCTTGAGTGATCATCAATGAAGGTGACAAAAAATCTATTACCAGCCATTGATGCCTCTTGGGTTGGTCCCCATACATCCGTATGTATCAAGTCCAAGACATTTGGAGCCACATAATTGCTTCTCTTGAATGGTTGCCTCGTTTGCTTTCCTAGTTGACAAGCTTCACATAACTCATGTAGTCCAATGCTATTAGGTTTTGGAAGACCTCTTACCACTTCATATTTGCTCATGTCCTTCAGCTTTGGAATATTGATGTGTCCTATTCTTTTGTGCCATAAGTCCAGCTCTGAAATCTTCTTGTTCCCACATTGAATGTACATGACCTTTCCATGTGGATGTTGGACGTCCAAAGTGAACATCCTTCCTTCTCTTCTACCTCGAGCAATGACCTTGAAGCCTTCCTTTGGATTCTTTATGAAGCACCCATTCTCATTGAATATGACATGATAACCCTTCTCTACCATTTGTCCTACTGAAATCAAGTTCTTTGAAATTGTAGGAACATGAAGAACATTAGATAGTACCTTTGCTCTGCTTGTATCTCCAAGCCTTATATCTCCAATGTGTTCAATCATGTGTTGAGTATCATCACCTATTTCAACACATCCTTTTCCACTTGGTACCTGTAGATTAGTGAACAAACTTCCTTGGCATGACATATGGTTACTACAACCTGAATCAATGTACCATTTTTTGTCATCTTCACAAGAGCTTCTATACTCATGTCTCATTGCAAGTAGTGTGTCCTTGCTTCCTTCACTTGAGGTGCTTGCATAGTTGCTTTGGTTCCTTTCATTGCCTCCATTTGGTCTTCCATTCTTCAGCCAACAATCACTAGCATAGTGTCCTACTTTACCACAATGATAGCATGTTATACCTTTATGAGAATTGTAGGAGCTTCGGCCTCTTCCTCTACTTCTACCTCGACCTCTTCCTTGTGTGTTGGCATTTGATGCATCCTTGTTGTCTTCCGAAGTGTTTTGATTGTAGTTGGAGTGGTTGTGACCTCTTCCTTTTCCTCTTGAGCCTCCTCTTGAGTTTCTTCCTTTGCCTCAACCTGCATATAACATTTGGTTGTGGTTGTCCTTTCCTTTGGGACCACCGAAGCTAAGCTCTTCTGTAACAAGATGAGGGATTAGTTGTTCAAAACCTGGATAAACATTTTTCAAGTTAATGGAAGTTATAAAAGGCTTCCATCTTTCATCTTCTCTCAAGCCATTGAGAGTATAACACACAAGATCTTCGTCTTCAACCGTTGTGCCAATAGAAGCTAAAGCATTGCTTAGCTCCTTAATCTTCAAAGTATATTCAGCTATGGATTGACTCAAACTTTTCTTGATTGTGTTCAACTCATTCTTGAGTTGAAGTTTCCTAGCTTTGGTATTTGTTGAATACATCCTTTCAAGAGCTTCCCAAGCATCCTTAGCTTTCTCTAGATGTTGAATATGCCCTACCATGGCATTAGTAATGACTTGCGAAATGAGGAACATGACTCTCCTATTCCTCTCTTCCCATTCTTTTGCTTGCCTCCTTTGGACTTCGGTGGCCATAGCTTGATTGATTTGAGGTTGAGCATCATCGCCGCTCACAATACCCCACAAGCCTTTGCCCATTAGGTAGTTGGTCATTCTAAACTTCCACACGGGATAGTTATCCTTGTCCAACTTCTCTACTTGTTGACCCAAGTCAGCCATTGAAGAGTATCAAAGACTTTGAGAGTTACCTCGAATAGTTATAGTCCTTTGCTCTTGCGTTTGTGAAGCTCCCTCTTGTTTTGTAGCTCCTCTTTTGCTTTGCTTCAACTCCAGCTCTGATGATGAAGCTTCAACACCAAGTTCGCTCTGCTACCAACTGTGGAAAACGAGTTCTCCTATGCGCAACGAAAGTGTGTAGTGAACCCTTGTTTGTCCAGCACTTCGACAAACATCAGCACCTTAGATAGCTTGCTGCTCTCAATACAAAACTCAAATGGACTTGAGACTTTAGGAAATCAACGTAGACAAAGAGGGCTTTCTAACAAGCTATAAATGACTTAATTTGGACAAGTTTTGATTAGGAAACACAACTGTCAAAGATGAACTACCTGTCCACACAGGTATGCTAAAGAACTGAGCTTCACTCTCGGACTGATAGCTCTCTAAATATATATCCTTTGAGCAAGATATTTGGTATAGAGAAAGTAGACCCAAATAGCTTTCCAAGAAGCTAAAAATCAAGTAATTTGAATGAGTTTTGATAAGGAAACTCAACTCACCAAGATAGACCACCTACACACATAAGTACACTATAAAACTGGACTTTACTCTATGATATATATCTCACAGAGTATGAATGATCTGAATAAGATATTTGAGACAATGAAATTAGATGCTAAGAGCTTTCCAACAAGACAAAAATCACACAATTTGGATATGTTTTGGTTAGGAAATTGAACGGACTAAGATAGACTACCTATCTACATAGGTATACTAAAAAACTGGACTTCACGCTTTCACTAATATCTCACAAAGTACATAAGCTTTCAAAGAGATATTTGATATGCTTTAAGTACACAAGATAAGATTTCCAATGAATGTTTAAACGCATAAAATCGTTACATATGCACTGAGATATGAGCTCTGCAACAGAGCTGTGTACAAACTGACGTGCGGCTAGAAGGAGTCTAAGGGAAAACCAAAATGACAAAATGGCTAGATCCGACTACTGGGAGCTCTTGCCTCTTTCTCTCCTTGTTTTGAATGTGCTCCCACTTCACTTTTATAACCAATGAGCATGTGAAGAAGTTTGTGCCTCCTTCTTAACTCACCACTTTCTCCAATACATGCTACTAACTACAAGGCAAGATATTGTATCTCTTACTCATCATGAATTTTGACTAGACTTTTTCTTTTATTATTTTTTCCTTTTTTTTCCTCCACTTTTTTCTTTATCTTTATAGTTGGTAAATTTATCCAAGCATGGCTCATATGAAAATGAGCTTGTACATTTATCTTCAACACTCCGGTGATAGCATGTAGTAGGCCTGGGGGCTCTCAACATGGGTGGAGTCAAAACTATGATCACTTGGATCACTTTCTGAAAGCGAGGATGTCACTGGCACTAAAGCTCTATTTAGATTTTCTTCTGTCGCTGCATACTTAACTGGAATCACGTTGGTGGGGGTAGGGGGTTGCTGCGCTAGGACTGGTTGCGGTCTTTGTTGCCCTTGGTAGGGTGGTTGATACGTTTGCTGAGGTCTAGCATACTGTTGTTGTGGGTACTGATTAGAGTACTTTCTTGGTTGTGGATATGGCTGAGGATAATTTTGTCTAACAGCTTGTTTGTTGTATGGGCAGTCTTGTGCAGTGTGATTGGTGTATCGCCTTTCTATGGTGCAGTATTGGCTGTTAGGGTTCACCTGGGGTTGGGCCATGATAGGACACACATTAGCCATATGGTCTCCTCCACAGGTATAGCATCGTTTTCCAGGGGCAAATCTAGGAATCTGCTTGCTAGAGACACCTAATTTCAGAGCTACCTTTTCTGCTAGATCCTCAATTGATGTGGATTGTGAGGAAATGAGGCTACTAGAACTATCTGAATCTTTATAGATTTTTGAGAGCTCTAATTCCTCCCCTAGATTATCCTCAATGTCTATGCACATGCGTACACATTCTTCTATGGATCTAGGGGTCCTTCAAGTACACATATGATCTCAGTTTGGTGCTTAACAATCCATCTAAAAATAAGGCCACTTGCTTGGCTGGAGTGGGTAACTCTGGAGCTGGGCATCTCTCTAGGTATTGCCTAAACCTTCATCCTGTGATCCTTACTGTCTCTTGAGGTGTTTGCTTGAAGCTGTATATCAGGGAGGGTGTGTTATGCCTAATACCACTTTTGGAAAATTCAGTGATGAATGCTTCAAGAAGTTGGTCTATATTTTTGTACTGATCCTGGTGAAGTGGTTGAAACCACGTCAAGGCAGTGTTCTTGAGTGTTAGGCCAAAAGCATTGTATTGAGTGAACAAATCTTCCACTTATTCAGCTCTCAAAACTTGCCTAAACTCCGCTACATGGTCATATGGGTCTCCTGTGCCATCGAAGCAGTTCTTCATGGACTTTATTAATTGTGTGGGTCTTAAGGTTCTAGCGTGTTCTCTAGGCCTGGGGGAGAGGGAATTGGTCTGCATTTCTTAGATTCCTAGGTTCCCTATATCTCTCCCTGTCCATTCTATCTGTTTCAGTCCTTGTTCTTTCTCTCCCAAGTGGGTTAGCAAAGCTCACCTCAGGTCTATCCCTACTCCGTTCTCTTTGAGTCCCATGAGCTTGAGATGTTCCAGCTCCTTGGTGACTATAAGACACAGTGGATCGAGGTTGAGGAAAAACAAATTCACCTTTCTAGGTGTATGCATGTCTTCCATGCTCAGAGACCACAAAGATCCTCTCCGAAGCATCATCTAAGTAGGTCACTTTTCTTGGGCTATCCGGATCTTTGAATTCATAGATGGTAAGGGCTCCCACTTCATTAGGCTTCTCAGGCTTGTACCTCCAAAAAGCCTCATCTGTCTCTCGATTCACGAGCAATACTATGCTCTTATTGTCCTGGAGAACTAACCCTGGAGTGATTATTCTCGTTAGAACCGACTTGCCTCGAGGGGTTTTTGGCTCCTTTCCCAAGTTCCCTTGCCTTATGTCACCTATTTCGAGTTCAGAGATTATGTTGTCAAACTCATCTGTCCCTTTAGGTTGGCTGGTGACCACATACATTGTTCCTTCTTTATCTATGTATGCACCATTTTCGAACTTGACTACAGGGTGTTCTAGTCCAATGGGTTGATCCGGGTTTTTAATTAGGACAACATATCTTCTCAGTCCATCCTCATAGATGCGTGCACCTAGGCGGTTGGTCTGGATGTATTCCAATTGAGTTTTGTAGGGACCCTCAGGTCTTTCTAGGTATGCCACTCCTGAGCTACCTACATGTCCTTCCATGTTATAAGACATCTCAGAGTCACTACTTCCTGAGTCTAGAGCGTAGGGGTAATCACTCAATTGTTGAGCCCAAGATCTGGCTGTATGGTTGACGCTAGCCTCGGATGATCTAACGCTTTGAGGGTCTCTCCCTAGGTGTCTTCCCGATCTCAGGTTCATATGCCCTTTGTACGTTGCTGATTCTTTGGTACCAATCACTTGTTCCTTTTGAGTTCCTTTGTATGTGTTTTCTTGTTTTTAATTAAGCGTCGTCAGGAGCACTTAAGTGTGTCGTATTTGATGTTCCTCGCCCACTTAGTTTAATTTCTTTTCCTTTAAGTTGTCCCTAGACTGCAATTTAGCCTATCCTTGCACTTGAGAAATTAAAGGCTCTTCAAACTTGAGTGTTCCTATCGTACCCCTAGTTAATCAGGACAACTACTCGCACTTAGCCTATGCTAAGAATGGACTGAGGGGGTTAAGAGATGTTCCAACCTCAAGTCGCTCCTCTTGGCGATGCTTGTCTACCCAGGAAGCACGTTCCCAAGCTTGTTCGCCCTGGCACTTACTTTGCTTTCTCCAAAAGCTCTCGATGATCTTGTGAGAATCCCAAGTTTAGCTTCAATTTGATCCTTCAATTGACAGACAATTTATTTCAGACACTTTTTAATGACCCCTTTGCTATTACTAAAAAAAAATTTCTCTAGAGCTCCCTTGGTGTAACTACCCCTCAGTAGGTCAACTTCAAAATACCCTATCTGAAAATCAATGCATTATTCTTATATAAAAACAGTTGAGGGCGTGTAGTATATGCCATGAGCTTTTTGACAAGCCCTAGAGCTCAAAAAACGGATTTCAAATGAAAAAGTTATGACTGTTCATGGTTTAGGGGGTTAAAACAGACAAACAGGACCTTTCAGGGTTCTAGGGCATTTTTTTTTCAAGGCCTATTGAGTGTATGAGTATTTGAGTATGCAAATATGCCCAAAATTTAGCCTAAATTTCCAAAAAAATTACCCCTTAATTTTTTGCCAAAAATGTATGTCTATCGCGATAGACGGTGTCTGTCGGGATAGACACAAGCTGTCGTGGGGGACTGGTCTGTCACGATAGCCGGTGTCTATCGCGATAGAGTGGTCTGTCGCGATAGACGGTGTCTGTCGCGATAGACTGAGTCTATCGTGGAATTTGGTTTGTCGCGATAGATAGGTGTCTGTCGCGATAGACGGGGTCTATCGTGGGTCTCTATTTGTCCTGATAGACAGGTGTCTGTCGCGATAGATGGGGTCTATCGTCTGTCATGGTTTTCTGTCTGTCGTGATAGACAGTGTCTGTCACGATAAACTGGGTCTGTCGTGGAATTCGGTCTGTCGCGATAGACAGGTGTTTGTCGCGATAGACGGTCTCTATCGTGGGCTGCGGTCTGTCGCGATGGACGGTGTCTGTCGCGATAGACTGAAAAAATGCAAATTTTTGAGAAACTTCTAGTGATTTGGAGTGCTCTAATGGTGTAGGTTGCCGTGCCAAACACGCATTCAAAAAATATCAAGTTTTCCTGTCTGTCGCGACAGACAGAGGTCATCGTCCCAGGACTTGTGCAGAGTCTGTCGTACCTGCGCAAGCTGCTGGAGATGGTGGTACAGGTAGTTCCTGCAACAAAAGCTCAAAAAACACACAAAAATAGATCGCATGCAAGCTCTCTCTCGCTCTCTCTCACAATGAAATGAGGGAAATGAGGTGGGGAGTGGAATATGACCAAAAAACTGAAATTTTTGTGGAGATGGAGATGGAGGTGGGAGATGATGGGAATGATGATGGTGATGCAAAAATAAGAAAAAATGAAGAAAAATAAGGAAAAGAAAGGATATTACCTATAACTCCAATGTCTCAACTCGACGTCTTACCATCACACGCTCGTCCTTGAAGCTCTCTCCCCAGCAACAGCGCCAAATTTGGTGTCACTCTAGCACAATGGTGAGTACCAATGTGAGAAGATTCACCCCATAATTGTCAATCCGTGGAGACGTGAGGACTAGTATGAAGACTATGAGCAAGTGAAGGCACCAGTGTGTGAGTGAGAAGCACACAAGCATGCACACACATACACACACGCGCACACAAGGCAAGAACAAGGAGAGGAACAATGGAGTTCTTTGCATTAGTCAAAAAGTCTCTTACATAAGCTCAATTCACAAACAATCTATCCCAAAAATGAGCTTTCTAGCTCTTTTTATAGTTTTCTCACTAGCTTTGGCCTTGTCCATAATAAAGAACAAATGAAAAAATTAATAGTGACTCAAGAAAATGAAGAAGACAAATGACTTTCATTGGGAAAGTTCTCTCTATAGAGGAAGAAGAAAAGTTAGTGGAACTTCTATGAGAGTATCATGATGACTTCGCATGGACATATAAGGATTTAAAAGGAGTAGACTCAAAGACTTGTTCTCACTGGATTCCTATGGCTCGTCAAAACCCACCTCCAAAGTAGAGACCTTACACATATAATGATGTCTGCTAAACCAAGATCAAAGAAGATATAGAGAAATTACTAGCTGCAAGATTCATTTATGAGATTGAGCTTACTGAATGGTTTTCTCCATTAGTGATAGTACCCATAAGGAATGGAAAACTTAGGTTTTTTATCAACTTGAAAAAAGTTAGTGCTCCCACCATGAGAGATAGCTACTCATTACCTATTACTGATCATCTTTTGGAAAGAGTAATTGTCAAGGATGCGTATAGATTCCTTGATGGTTTTTTAGGCTATAATCAATTAGCCATTGCTATTGAAAATTAGCATAAGACTACTTTTGCTACTAAATGGGGTGCATACACTTTTATGGTTATGCCTTTTGGCCTAACCAATGCACCAACCAATTTCCAGAGATTGTTCATATGCTACTCTTTCCTCTACATCTTGCTTAGGCATTTGAATAGCAATGTTTGTTCTTCTACTTCGTATCTTTTGAAGTGTTTAGGGACTTCAAACATTCCCTTTGTTGGTCATCTTCATTTGTGTCATCATTCTCCTTCTTAGGTTTCTCGAGGTATTCTTCTATTGAGAAGATGTTGCAATCTTCTTCCAAGGTGTTCACTCCAACTTCTTTCAAGTATTACTCTTCTAAGTCAAACTTAAGTTCCAATATAATGCTCTCACAATCACAATCTTCATGGTTCTCATCTTCATCATCATCCTCTTCTTTGATGATTAACATGAATAGCCTTAGGTCGTAACCTTCCTCATCCACACACTCAATCATGGTAAGTACTTCCTCATTCACACAAATGTCTAAGGTCGCCAATATTTCCATCCAACCATGAGGTTTAAATGATTCACCACAAAATATTTGAGGCATGTAAGTTGGATCTTCTATTGGTCGTTCTCCTTCCTTCCATGGCTTCCAACATTGGAGCCACTTTTATTCTCTTAGGGAAGCTTTGCAAATCCATAGTTGAGCATCCTCATTCATTCAAGATTGATCACTAGATCCCACATTATGGATAGATATTTCATCTTCCTTTTTATGGATGGGATTCATTGAAGAGGAGGAGCATCCCTATAAGAGAAGTTCTAGAGATTTATCTTGGTTGTGGTCTCTGATGTTGAAGGTATATGGAATCTCTTCCCCAATCTTGCACTACTTTCAATGTATAAATGTTCTTCCTAAGATCATCTCATAATTGCCTTCCTTGTCAAATTGACATATAGCTAAGGTAAGTTGAATTCTAATCCGCAAATATTCAAGGTTACATTTACTAATAATCCTAGGGGGCATTTTACATGGCCATCTACCAATTGTAATTTCATAGTAGTCAGTCTTAATTCAAGTTTTTTCCATTTTTCCCAAATTTCCTTGGTGGAAATTCCTACTCTTCCACTTGTTTCTAGAATGGCTTTAGTCATGTAACCTCTGGATCTAATTGAAGGACATGTATTTCCTTCATCATCTTCACTAAAATCTCCAACTTCATCTACATGTATTTTCATTGTAGTGGTCTCCTCTTTAGCCTTCTCGTTTTCTTCACAGGTGTGATCATAAATTTTTAGTTAAGTGGCTAAGTTTATACATTGTTGAGGTTGGACTTGCAAAAGTTCTTCTAGCATTAAAGAAAAATGTATTCTATCCATTTTCAACTCTTTTAGTGTTTCAAACACTTCCTCCACTAGCTTAGTATCTTTGCATCTTAATGTGGGAGCATGGAAGAAATCAGAATTTTGTTCATAGTAACCCATGTAATTTAAAACATAGGCCAAACTTGAGGGTAACTTTGATACTCATATGGCCTCTAAACCATTACCCTGATATGGGGCATGCCTTGGAGCCTCCGTAGCTTGTTCTCTAGGTGGATAATTGTATGGCCTATATGTTGACGTTTAGGTTGTCTACTGTCTCGTTCTTCTTCTTTGTTGTCTCGTTCTTCTTCTCAATCTTTGATTGAATCCCATTTGGATTGGTCTTCTATAGGAAGTAATTTGGTAGTATCACAGACTTCGGATGATGAAGAGTTTCTTCTTATTCTTCAACCACCTCTTGTTGAGCAGAAATTGGAATAGCATGTGTTTTGGAAGATGATGCAACATCCTCTCCTGTTTGTCTTGGTCTTGGGTACTTGCCATTGACAATATTCCACAAGTCTTTCAGAGCTTTACATAATCTTCTGAGAAATGAACCTTAGCATACACACCTTAAGACTCAAAATTAGATGAATGAGAAATAGAGAGAGAATGCACAATTTTCAAAGTGCAACGGTAAGCTGAATGCTTACCTACACTATCTATTATGAATCTCAAATTACAATGTGTGTAATGATAAAAAAATGAATGTATGCTTATACAAAATTGAATCTAGACTGAATTTAGGGTTATAGATACAAGACATTGTACATAAAGTGTCTAAGAGGTATAAAGAGTGTGTATATGTGCAATTGAAGTGAATAGAAATAGTTTAGAATTGTTTTACAACAAATTTTAATTCTAAAATTAGGGTTTTAGAAAGATGAAATTAGAAATTGACCTAAATATCAAGAAAAAATCCTTGTGTTGAAGTAGAAGGCACAAAGCCTTGGAACAGCAACAACAAAAGAAGAAGAAGTGAATTTAGAACTTGCTACTTATAAAACTCAACAATAACTGATGGTTGGCTACCAAAATTTCCTCCAAATGTACACCAAAACATAGGAGCACCACCTCCAAGAGTTGCAGCACTTCAATAGGCCTTGAGTGATGATGCTCAACTACGACTATCAAGCCCTTCTTTTATAGGCTTTAGAAGCTTTGGCAAAAATTAGGTGACAAGCTTGTTAAAAGCATAGAAAAAGCTTGCATTAAACTTAGAAAACCAATCAGATTTTGGTGGCTAAAATTAATTTTGGAGTAAAAATCTCCAATGATCTCTTGATCTAGCCATCAGGTAGGCAAGAGAGTTAGCTTTCCTTGATGCACATGACTTGAGGATTCATCATATGCAAAAAAACTTTTTGCGCAAAAATTATGGTTAGGGTTTTCTTGCATTTCTAAACATCTGATGAAAAAACATTATATACCAAGTGAAAGCTCTCCTTAACTATTATCTGATGATCTAATAAAAACTTTTATCTTCTGTGACCAAAATTTGGCAAACTACCAAAAATTAGGGTTACTAGAAATAAGGGTTTTGTGCTATTTTGACATTGTTTCCAATGATGTGATCATATGGATCTCTAGAACCATCATAATGCTTCTTCATGCACTTAGCAACGTGAGAGGGTATTAGCCTTCTGCCCACATCTAGTGGTCAAGGGATAATTTGCACTACAAGACACATGCCTTCTCCTCTTCCTTGTGGTGGTCTATGAGGAAAGGGTGGTCTATTCATCTTCTCACTTCCCATTTCAGGGTTAGATGTAGTATTATTATCTTGCATTGCAAAATGCACATGAGGTCTTTGAGGGACATTATACTAATTGTATTGCCCTAAGTTGGGGTTTCCCTAGCTTTGTTGTTGACCCTGGGGTTTGTGAGATGAATTTGCCTATTCCATGAGGGGAAACACCGGCCATCCCATGTATTGGAGTCTAGAACTTTTTTACTTTGTCACCTCCCAATATCTTCTTTTTTCTTGATCGAGACAAGTGACTCTTGAGGAGTCTTTTAGATCATGCAACTTATATATGGTAGTAGGATTGACACTACTTCTTGATATGGGTATAGTTGCTTGTAATAACTTTTCAGTGCTAGAAACTAGATAGGCATCCATTAAATCACCATCTTGAGGAATTTTGTCACCTCCCAAAACATTTACTACAATTCACTTCCCTCTAGGGGTTTTCATAGTCTCTCAGCTTCCCATATTGATAGGGTTACAAGGTTCTTCAATCTCTCCAATGTCATTTATCCTTTTTGGTTGGTCATCCACTAGGTACAAACTACCTCTTTTGTCTATGTAATATCCAATTGTCATCCACTAGGTACAAACTACCTCTTTTGTCTATGTAATATCCAACTTGAAACTTCACTACTAGTCTCAAAATGATTTCTATTGTTCTTTTCTCTCATTTTTTCCATTGATCTATTAAATCCATCTTGATATATAGGTACTTTTTGCAGAGTAGTGGATACATACTACAAAAAAGTCCTTGAGCTATGGATGTCCTTGAGCTATGGATGTCCTTGAGCTATGGATGTCCTTTGAAGTCCTTCAGTAGAAAAGATAGAGCTATGGATGTCCTTTGAAGTCCTCATCCATTCAATCTCTAAGTCACAAGAGGTGTCCAAATAGGTTGAATGCAGGCTTCTCTTGGTTATGCTCTCGTTTGAGGAAATTATTCTCTTTTTGCTTTCTAAGACACACCCTGATCTCATGTTAATTCATAGGTGTATTTGCCTCTTTGTTTTTCTCCCTAGGCTTAGGTTCTTAGTGTCTCAAGGTTTTGAATGTTAAGAGTTTTGGAGTTTAAATCTTGAGAGGTAAGTCCCAAGGACAAGGTCTCACGTGATGATACCTGTGGAGGTATCAACGATACTTGATACCAACACAATACGACACAAAATACTTGATACATGAGTATCATGTAATGACACTCGACCAACCATGACACATGATACATGAGTATCAGCGATATATGGCCAGGAGTAAGGTGTTGGCAATACATGACACTTTCCAAGGTATTGGCAACACACAAGAATCTAGTATTGTGATGATACCTAACTCAATCGATCACGTTACTTTGGCTTTTTCTAACTATTTAAAAATTGCAAACTTATATTTGTGCTCCTTATGTTGTGTTCTATCCCTTTATGTGCCTAGATTGCAAAAAATGTTCTCCTTTCACCTAAAACATCACTTATGTCACTAGGGTTGTATCGAATCTCCCAAGTTGCATATGTGATTAGCAATTTGACTATACTAGTTTGTAAAGCGCACCTCAAAGGTCCTTTTCACAAATTTTTAGGTTCTAACCCCTAGTGTATAGGCTATTCCAAGAGTCAAAAAATTTGGCGATACCAATCATCTGCAGCAGCACTTATGATATTTGCACTTCTACAAATGATTCTAGGATGTGGTTTTGGGTTTTTGACCCTGAACAAGGTTTGTGTCCATAAAAAAATTCAAACTTTTGGGTTTTTGGATGTTTGGAAAGTCTTAACCTAATAAAATGAAATTTTTTCTTATTTCCTATACCCTAATCTCCCAAGTCTTAATCTACTCCTAAAGAAATTTTTTTACACACATGCAATATACACACACATGTAACTTTATCAGAAAACAAGTGCAAGAGTTTGATGAATTTTGACAATGTTGAACTCCTTTTCATGCACACTATCTCCACAATGATACTCTGGCCATCACATATGCACCTTGACTTAGGCCCTCTTCCCTAACAATGGCACCAAAAATGTGTGGGACCCACAATGTCCATGCAACTCATGACAAGTGAGACTAGCTAGCTCTCCACATCCTACAAGTGCACTATAGTGGTGGTTTGACATGTAGACACGCATTCAATTATCAAATGGAAAGTATGACCCAACCAAGTGCATAGAAGCATGTGCTCCACATGATGGTTAATGCATGAATAGGTCAAATACATGCATATAAGGATGATTTCTACCTCACAAGACACGTTCTACATGCAGGTATGTGTTAGGATACTTGGTGAAGCAACAAACACTAGATTCACATTTTCTCCTAGCTCCAATACCTGAATATAGTCAATACCCAACTCATTTTGAAGCTCTTGACAAGACATGTCTATTAAAAATTGATCAGAGTTCTCTACACAAAGTTATGACCTAAAAACCAAGTGTCAAGAATCACCTCCTTTCACCTAATAGCTCCCTACACTTCAGACATGCATGATAACAACAAAACAAAAATGTGGGGAACGGGTAGATAACAAATCCAAGCACATATTACACACCATAAACACACACATGAACTCACGAAGAGGGAGATAAGAGAGCAAGAAGAACGAGTTACAAGATTTCTTCAAGTTAGTCTCTTTACAAAATGGTGAAAGTATTTACAAATGACTCATCAAGTGACTTGTATACATGTGCCCTTGTTTTTCACAAGTGGACTTTGAGGTAAGTCCTAGAGAAGCTAATATTTTACAAGGATTTTGATACAATCTTTAGGGATTATGCAACTAGAGAACTCCTCAAGTGCATTTACAAGGGTTAAATCTACTCATAGACTTGATGTGGAAAAAGAAGGCAATTTCTTGAAAAAAAATTTAGGCCCCTTGCTCTTCTGCTCTTCTCTTCTCTTCTTCTCTTCTCTTCTTCCCTTCTCTACTTCTAAGCCTCTGCGTCTCTACGACAAAGATCCTATGGTGTTTGAAGGGATGTGACTTTTTACAATTACAAAATCTTCTTCTTAATAGGGCAAAGGGCTTATCAATCAACCATTCTTTCGGGTTTTCATCAAAGTTGGCCACACATATTTCTTTCCAAATCTTCAAAAGTGAATCTCCCTTGATGGCATTCCACAAGGTAGAGGAGTAGCCAATCACTTGAGAAAGTGATGCTTGCTTCTAGTTGATTTGAATTTGAAGATTCAAAATCCTAGAAAGAGTTAGCCAAACTTAATGATTTTTAGGGCACTAAAAGAAGAGGTGGCCAATGTCTTCTCTACCATCAAGGCATTGCTTACACCACTATAGGGCCCCCTATATTTTGTTAGTTTTGAAGTTGGTCCAAATTCCCCTATGGATAATTTGCCACATAAGAATTGACTTTTTTTATCTCAGTGAGAGGATGTCATAGGTCTATGAACTTAAATTGCCATATGATACTAAGACAATTTAGACACTTTCTACTATTGAGGGAGATATACAGGTCCATGTGCTTCTTGAAGCTTGTTGATATATTTAGGTAGTGATGTGTGTGAACACTCTAGGACCACTGGGGCACTTTTTTTCCCTCTTTAGGAGGTTTTTTTTCCCAGCTTGTATATACGCCTATAGCCCGAATGGGCTACTTATCTTTGTACATTCTAGTGGTAATACATTCAGTGTGTTATGCTCCAAACTTCTTCTTCTTCCTTGTGTTGTTCGCCTGCTTCTGCAGACGTCTAACTCCAACAATTGGTATTAGAGCAGGTTGCCGCTTCATCTAGGATGTCGTCGACACCTCTCCGGTTGTAGTCTCAGAATCGCATGAATTTTGGTCAGCGTACTAAGCGTGTTTCCGAGATCAAAATAACTTCGCTATGTGGTGCCAAAATTGCAATCAGAGCTTGTTTCGGCCTCTAAACGCACTATCGCAGTGCTTGTGCAGGCTATTTCATCTTTTTGTGCCAAATATATTTACCAGTTTTGGTTCGCCAGTATAAGCATCTCAAAGTCTGGTACAGGTTTAACAGAATTCCTCTGGGCAATTCTGTTCAACTTTTTGAGATACAATCAATTTTTTGCATCAAGGTATTTTAGTCACCGGCCATGGCTGAAAGTAGTAATGTATTTTGTATGTTGGTTGTTGAGGATAAGTTGGATGGTACCAACTACCCATTGTGGGCTTATATGATGTGACATGTATTGGTTGCAAAAGGACTGTGGAACATTGTGCAGGGTGTTGAAAAACGTCCTATCACACTTGCAATTGTTACAACTATAGGTACTGAAGCTGATACAGATGGTGTTGAAGATGATGATATTTTGCATATTCATGTTCGTGCTACAGTTTCTGCTGCACCTATTGCAGAGCAAATTTGTTGAGATGGCAGAGATGCTCAGGCACATGCACTGATAGCTTTGTCTATCAAACGTGTCATTATTCCTCACATTCACTCTTGCATAATAGCTAAGGATGCTTGGGATACACTTACCACATTGTACCAATCTAGGAATGAGGCTCGTGTTGCTTACCTCCAAAAACAATTGGAGAGTGAGCTCATGAATGAAGTGATTCTATGAACAATTTTCTAACAAAGATCAAAGACTTGAAGGAACAGTTGATTTATGCTGATGAGGTTATACTAGATAGCTCACTTGTGCAGACCATTCTGAATGGTCTTCCTGATTCATATCAGAGTTTTGCTTCTACTCTTCGGTTGATGATGAAAGGCAATCCAAATGCCTTGTCATTTGAGGAGTTAGTCTCTGTTCTGTTGCAAGAAGATCAGTCCAGGCAGAACAGGTCCATTATGCATGTTGCAGATCAAGCTTTCTTGGCTAGTCAGAAGGGCAAAGGAAAATGGAGCTCTTCAATTAGTAAGTAGAAATCTGCTAATTTTGCACAATCGAAGAGGGAAGACAAAGATGAAAAGAAATCAAAAAAGCAAAAATTGTTTTGCAAGTACTATAAAGCAAATGATCATATCATAAAGAACTGTCCAAAATTGGCTGCTAAAGAGGCAAAGAAGAAAGAGGCTGGAATGGTTGTTGATGAGGCCTCTACACCAAAAACAAAATCTGCTAATCTTGTGCAGGAAGAAGAATGGGTGTTTACTACTGTTTGTAGTTTTGACCCATCTTCTCATGAGCAGTGCATGTCTGCAATAGACTCAGATGTTTGGTACTTTGATAGTGGGACGACCAAACATATAACCTCGCAGCGCAGTTTCTTCTCTTCACTCAAGCCTGTTCCTACGGGGAATACTGTTACATGCGCCAATAACTCTTCTTATCCTGTTATGGGAGTTGGTAAGATCATTTTGACTACTGCTGATGGTAGTTCTTTTCACTTTGTCAGATGCTTTGTTTGTGCCAGGGATCAAGAAAAATCTGTTATCAATTTCTGCATTAGCCAAGATTCTCTTGGTTGTGAAATTTATTGATGATACATGTACAGTTCATGATCTGTCAAATGGCGACGTGATTATTGCTTTGGCATTTTATGTTGTGGGTTCTATAAGCTCATAGACTATGAAAGATCTGTAAATGATTCGACATGTGGAGTGTATGATTCTCAGGCTATGTCAGATGCAAAGCTTTGGTCATCTGAATTCTACTAGTTTGGTACACCTATAGAAATCTGAAATGGTGTCCTCTTTGCCCAAACTTGAGGCACCCAAAAAACATGTTTGTGAAGGCTGTATTTTGGGCAAAATGCAACGTTCCTCCTTTCCAAAAGATGGTTCAGTTTCGGTTACTCAAAAATTGCGGCCTGTACATAGTGATGTCTGTGGTCCTATGCAAACACCTTCTTTTGGAAATTATCTTTACTTTGTGACTTTCATCGATGATTTTTCCAGGCATGCATGGGTATATCCATTGAAGGCAAAGTCGGAAGTGTTCATGTGCTTCAAACAGTTTTTGTTTTTGGCTGAAAATCTGTCAGCATTTAAAATGGGCACTCTCCATTCTGATTGGGGGGGGGAATATATGTCTTCTGATTTTAATGCATTTCTGGCTGAACGTGGGATAAACACCACTGTATAGTGTCGTATACACCTCAACAAAATGGAGTTGCTGAACAAAAGAATAGGTCACTCATGGAGATGGCGAGGTGTATGGCTAAGAGTCAACCTTTACCACATAGTTTCTGGCTTGAGGTTGTCATGTGTGCAACATATGTACTTAACAGGTGTCTGTTGTGAAAGCTCCATAGCCTCCACAACTCAACAACTAAACAACTATGAAAACTAACTAGTCAAGCTCACACTAGGAATGGAGGGGTTGGTTGGGTGTTTCCACCCAACCAACCCCTCCAATATATAGCTCCAAGTCCAAGGGGGTAAGTCCCTCTCAAGGGGACATGTGTACCTTCCATCACATGGGTCCCTAAGGTGGTCACATGGTTTTCAAGCTTAGGATATCACATGAAATCACATGGCTTCTAAAAGAAGACTCTCCAAGCTCTCACGTACAAGCCAAGTGGCTAGGAGAAGCTTCTAATTAAGCCTAAGGTACTCAACCTTATAGAATTAGCCCTAAGGTTCAAGACCCATGTAAAATGGGTAAATAAACCATAAATTCAAAGGGTTTCACACCTAGAAACCCAAGGGTTCTACCCCTTAGACCCATGTAATTATACAACATTCTCCCCCCCTTAAAAGCATTTCCGTCCTCGGAAATGAGTGGAGATATCTACCTTGGGGTATTCCCCCGTGCTCCATGATCAATCTCAAGCATCATGGCTTTCATCTCTCTAAGTTTGCCTCTTAATTCAAAAGGGAAATTCTACCCTGTCTGAATCTAAAAAGAGGAGAATCCATGTGTGGTCTAATTCCCTGCCCCATTCAATCAAAGTTCCATCTAGTTTGCATATGAAAAAGAACTGAGTCGAATGCAAAGTATGGAAAGAATGAAAAAGGTGGAAGAGAACATCCCTGCCTATTTCCTTTGTTTAAGCCATGTGTCATCTGGGTCTCCAAAGCTCAAACATGTGGATTAGGTGGAGTCAAAGTGACTTCAGCTAAATTGCTACCTTGGTCCATCTCTTTGCACCACTAGTGCATGAACCTAGCAAAATAGATGAATGCTTCTTAAGGTTTCTTTATCAGATTCATCTCTCAAGTTAGAATCCAACTTGTTCTGAAAGGAAGATGAATCTTTCATAATCCCTGCCCAAATTACTTCCTCTTAGATGTACACATACTTTGTACCTTTAGGCTTAGTAAAATGGGTGGATTTTCCTGTTTAAAATTCACCTCCAAACATAGAGGGGAATTTATTTTTATAATTCCTTGCCCAACCAATAGAATGGTATATGTGAATTATATATCTATCTAAGAGGATATAACATCCTCTTTATCTTCAGAAAGAATAGTCCAAAAAGTGGTTTCAGTGTTCTTTCAAAACTTTATGTAGTTTTGAGAATCCACTTTAAGGGACTAGAATCCATAGGGATTAGTGTAGACTCCAAATGATTGAAAACTATTTTACTTGTTCTTCCGAAAAGATTAAGAACTTTATAACTACGTCCCAAGATGGGAACTCATAGAGTAAAAGATCGTGTTATCTTTAAGGTCATAAGTAAAAATAGATTATTCCAATCATTTCTTCAAAGCTTAATCCTTATGGATCTTTAGTTGGATCTCAAACCTTAAAGGTCTTCTTGATCCCAGAGTTTTCTCTCTATTTTCTAGATCTATTAAAGATGTCCTATGTCGATATCATCATTGGATCTTTCCTATTCTTCAATTAACTTGATTTATCACGTATCAAAACGATGATCTTTCTAAGCTTTCTTTCAAGCTTGATCTAAGATCATTTTTATGATCCTTGAATTTCAAGTCATACTTTGGCATGAAGCTTTTAGAGCTTCATCCTTTGGAGTTTACCTTCAAACTCAAAAAAGTTGATCCTCTCCTTATTTCTAACTCTTTATAAGAGATAGATACTTTATTATCTTGTTGGAAGAATTCTTCTTCCTTTTGAGAGGATAACTGAAGAAGATGCCTATTCCTAGACATTGTCTTCCTAACGTATTCCATTGGATCATGAGTCCCTTTTTCTTCTGGCCATCAAGAAAAAGTACTCAACGGGATTCATTACCCACCGTCCCATACCAGTGGGTTCCTCATCCAATCCACATAACTTTGTCTCTGTATTTTCTCACCTTTTCTGTCCTTATAAATGCCCTTCATACAATGGTACCAAATTTATAAGAGCAAGGACTAAGGTGCTTAGATTACACCACCTCTAATCTTACTTAAATAATTGGTTAACCATTTAATGTGGTGTGACTCATCTTATCAAACTTTAAGTTTGACTTGATCTTTGCCCTACTTGGGTCTTTTGGCTTTCTTCTCTTCTTTAGCCAAAATAAGGGATAAGACCAGGTCTTTCTCAAATAGATCCCTTCATGCTTCAAAGTTTTACCCATGGGTTTTACTTGGGGATCTAGCTATTATGCTTCATACAAGAATTCATATTCCTTAGGTCTATATTACTGGAATCCATAACGTATGTTATGTCATCCCCATGAAGCATCAAAATACCTTTAGGTTTATACTTTATAGCTCATCCAACTTCTTTTCCTAACCCCCTTAAGATTTATACAATCCTTATAGTGTATGCAAGTTTTCTCTTGCATTGGGGTTCTTTGAGAATTTTCCCAATTTTTGAGAACTTCGTTTAGTTGGAAGATGTAATGAAAGATATATGAAGTACTAGAATACGAGGAAGTACTTCAACTATTTCTTGCATATCTTTTACCTTGCAATACCCTATTCAATCTTTTCTAGGCATAAGATACAAGTTCCCCTATTTCGGTCTTTTCTAGACATAAGATACAAGTTCTTAGGGATTTTCTCCCCTCCTTAAGAGTTTTCGTCCTCGAAAACTATCTGACTAAATTGAAAATTGTGCTCTTTCAAAAGTATTTGAAAGAGTTTATTTTCAATCTTTTATTGTCCTTCCTGGTTAAAAGAACTATTTAGAGCTTTTTATGCTTTCTTTTCTCCAAGCATATAGAACAAATGTCCCAAAGTTCAAGTTGAGATTACCCACAAATTCGATGCCCCATACCACCGAATTTACTTCAGTGGTAGTGTAAACCTAGATGTCCCATACCATCCGGCTTACACTTCCACTTTAGTAAAGGTAACTTTAGCTTGAGTTTTGGGATCAAACCTTCTTCTAATCAAGTCAGGTCTATTACTTCTTGGACTTGTAAGTGTTATTTCCACTATAGAGCATATGTATTGCGTATGCTACAGTGGACTTTCCACTTACCAAGTCTCAATTGCAACTTAGTCTCAAAAAATTGGCTTTTCAATTATACCTTGATTCATATATACTCTACAAGATCCCTTTCGTGTCACTTGATGATAGAGCTAGTTTATATCTCAACTAGATATCATCTCTTATGAGTAATCTGAGAAAGAATAATTGATTTGCCATTTTAATCTCTATGTTGAAGTAGATGGTAACTCCATTTACTATATAATCCTTTATTTCTAGGACATTAGAAAATGGTACTTAGGGTTTATTACCACCCTTGAGTTTTACCTTCTCTTCATGCCTTGCATTTGCTTGGAAGAAAAATGTAAAGCTCCAAAATAGTTCTGTAGTTCTTTCGAACAAAGAACTTTTTTGAACAAAAACACTAATACTTTCATCTTCCCAAACTAAAATTCTATTATACCATATTTTACTTAGAGCTTTGAGAAGATAATGCTCTAAGTTACCATGATTCTATCGTGGTTTCAAGAGAGAAAATTTTTGTACTATGGCATTGCTGATCAGGCATGCCATGGGTTTTTTATGGAGTTTGATGCTCCATAAGAGGGATTTTAAGCTTAAGGTATCTTGCCAATGTACTATTTCTTGGCTTATAATAATCCAACTATATAGAAATAAATGGTAGTTTTTCTTATGGCCAAATAGCTCTACTACCATTATTCTCGCAATGGAAATTGTAACCATACTTAAGCTAGAATAAACCAAACCTCCCTCTTAACCTTAAAACCCATGTAATATATTTCATGTGCATAGTGCTTGCCAAAATGTTTAGACCTTTATTGGAAAAGATGTGGCATGCATAAGGCTCAAAAATTGAACCTCTCCTTAAAGCATGCTAAAGTTCGAATTCAGAACTTTGTTCATCCAATGGATGGTGCAAAATTTCCATGAAACTTAGTATATGCGAGTTTCAATGCATTTGATGCATTCTTCCTAACCAAGACCGTTTTGATGCACCTCCAATACTTTTTTTCAAAGCAATGAACTTGATGCATAGTGCAACTTATTTCCGTGATTGATTGTCGATGTGACCAAAGAAACTCGACCACTTAATTCTATGCCTCCACTACTCAGTTCATTTCTCTTACATTATGTAGTGCATGCTTCATGGTTTGAAAAGAAAACAAAAGAGGGAAAAACTTATCTAGAAATTAAGCTTCTTCCATCCCAAAACTTTGCTTGAATATTCTCGTGGTGATGAAGTAGGCTTGGGCCCTTGCACTCCTTCCCTTCCATCTTGGCACTTCATGCATACTTGAGTGTTCCCATGGTGATGGAATAGGCTTCGGCCAACCCATCTCGTCCATTTTGAAGTCTTTCTTGGGTACTTGTATACTTACTTGTGTACCCATATTTATGCATTTACCTTTATGCATTTTAAGGGGTAGAATCTCTATGCATAATTAATGGATGTCATGCACATTCCCCCATTATCCTTGGCAAAGGAATTCCAAAAATATTCATGCCCTCTTAAGTGTATGCACTAGTTTGTAAAGCCACTCTTCATGCAAAAGAGATTTATGCATAAAATATCGACTCATTCATGTATAAAATTTCACGGAATTTGTGAGAGAAGAAAATAACTTACTCTCTAACCTTGTTCTTTCCATGATCTTGGTGAAGAGTCTTTCCTGCCTTTGAATTTTGTCCCATGGAACTTCGTTTTATAGTTTCTCTCACGCCTTTCAAAATCTCTTATAATGAAACTACACATTAGTGGGTTTATTCACATGTAATAATAAAAAAAATAGCTCATATGAGCAACATTACAACAGTAAACCCATATGCAATATGTAAAATGACATTAAAAAATGTATAAACTTATCTTCTCAGATTTCTTATGCATCCATAAAAAATTGTCGAATAGGAGCTAGAGGTGGGCTCTTCATCTCGTCTCTCCCGCTTAGCTCACTGCTGTGCCTCGCAGTAACAAAAGGTGGCGGAAGAAGAGGAACATTGCCGAGAAGCAACACCTCTTCTTTCTCGATCCTTTCTTGCTGCGGATGAAGAAAATACATACCAAAAAAAACAAACGAGGCCTTGTTCGCAGTCGATATTGGAGGCTTCCGTACTGAGAGAGACAAACCATCCGAGATTCATGATGGTTGCGGTGTCCATTGGCGAGAGGAAGATCTTGAATGAAACTGCATCACGGTGAAAAATAGGTGGAGTTTCTACCCATCTAGATGATGAGGTGAGATAGCAGAACGATCCTAGAACTATAGCAGTCTTCTATGACGTACTAATTGTAGAAGATGTGAGGAGTTGTCGACGTGCACACAACACCCAGGTTATAATGTATATTATGAAGTCTCAGCTATGGAAGGTTCTGATGCTTGTAGGAGACGCTCGCACAACACTCCTTTGCTCTCTCTCTCTCTCTCTCTCTCTCTCTCTCTCTCTCTCTCTCTCTCTCTCTCTCTCTCTCTCTCTCTCTCTCTCTCTCCCCGTGGACGGATAGAGCCATCTGAGCGCGGGCACAAGTTTAAGGTCCCACGTAGGCATGCATGAGCATCAAATGCACGTGGAGACATTGGGAGCAGATGAGCGCTCCAATGTTCGCTTGTGAAGTCTCTTCAGAGAGCGCTTGTAGCTTTAGTCATCCAAAGTGTCCCATCGCGTGCCTTACGCGAAAGAAATCCCATATGGCAAAGCAAGTTGCAAGTAAACAACTATATAAAGTGCTACATTCGTAACTTCCTGGTATATCGAGGAGAGCCTCACGGACTTCAAATACATTGGGCTGCACCCAGATGATATGAAGGTGGGACCTTAATGGACGTCCGCGAGCTTCAGTAATGAAGCGATTCTCCCTTCACAAGGGGAGGTTCACAGTATTTCTTTTGTCCTCTAAATGAAGACAAAAAGAAATGCTCACGGGAACTAGATCAGTTCCCTCGGATCAGTTCGTAGACTTTCACGCAGAGGAAGCTAAATGAACCAAGCAAAGCTCTGATGCCACTGTTGTGAAAGCTCCATAGCCTCCACAACTCAACAACTAAACAACTATGAAAACTAACTAGTCAAGCTCACACTAGGAATGAGAGATGTGTTTCCACCCAACCAACCCCTCCAATATATAGCTCCAAGTCCAAGGGGGTAAGTCCCTCTCAAGGAGACATGTGTACCTTCCATCACAGGGTCCCTAAGGTGGTCACATGGTTTCCAAGCTTAGGATATCACATGAAATCACATGGCTTCTAAAAGAAGACTCTCCAAGCTCTCACGTACAAGCCAAGTGGCTAGGAGAAGCTTCCAATTAAGCCTAAGGTACTCAACCTTAGAGAATTAGCCCTAAGGTTCAAGACCCATCTAAAAGGGGTAAATAAACCATAAATCCAAAGGGTTTCACACCCAGAAACCCAAGGGTTCTACCCCTTAGACCCATGTAATTATACATCAGTTTCCCACTAAAGCGCTGCAATCTATCACTCCATATGAGGGTTGGCATGATCACAAGCCATCTGTTGCTCATCTGCGCGTTTTTGGTTGTTTGGCATATGCATTAGTGCCTGAACAACATCATAGAAAATCGGATGATAAAGCAGTAAAATGTATTTTTATTGGGTACAATTCTGAAAGTAAAGGTTATCGTCTGTATCATCCACAGACTAAACGCATTCTGGTTAGTCGTGATGTTGTTTTTGTGGAAGATGTTATTCAGCCATTGCTCTCATGTACTAAAGAGACATTTGTTAGCTCCAAAGACATGTATGATACTTTGCTGCCTCTTTTTACAAGTGGATAGTATAGTGCTGGTCCTAATGAGGCAACTTCTTAGCCTTTGCAGGTTTCATGTGATGATGCAGATCATCCCATTTCTGATGCACATTTACATGATGCACTTGTTGATGAGAGAGCTGATATTGAGAAAGCAAAAACTATGCCTAAATGGTTGGTGCAAACTTTGTGTGACATCAAATTAGATGCACGTCTGTAATATCGTACTCAATCAGGCTCTCATAGTGCCTCTTTTGCATCAGATTGCTATGCTATGGCTTCATCTAGTCTCTGTGATGAGAATGAGCCTATTTCATTTGACAAAGCAGGATATTCAAAAAATTGGATTGTGAGGCTTTCCTCAAAAGAAACATGTGAATGATGTGTGTGCCACTCTCCTCCCATCCATTTATATCCTCTTGTATCTAAATAGCAGTGATCTGGAATTATCTAGCGTCGCCATGTGGCCAGCATGCAACACTCATCCCCACTAACCATCAAATACCTTAGGATATACCCCCGAGCTTAGGACCTTGGCTAACTAGCCCTCGTCCCACACACACATGGAATGGTCTCTGTAGACCAATGTCTGACACTCTCTCCCCCTTCTAAAGATCATTGTCCTCAATGATCAATGATGGAAAGTACTTGCGAACCAGAGCTGCTGATTCCCAAGTAGAGTCAGTAAGTGGTAATCCTCTCCAGGCTACCAGATACTCTTGGATGACACGATTCCTTAACCGTTTCTGTCTCCTATCTAGTATTCTGTCTGGAGAATGATCTTCTCTATCGGTTTCCTGCAAAGAAACAATACCCTCTATTAGATTATCCTCCCTAGAAATATACTTTCTTAGTTTACTGACATGAAACACTGGATGGACTCTGCAATCTTGAGGAAGCTCTAATCGGTATGCAACATCACTCAACTTCTTTACTATATTCCAAGCTCCACAATACCTTGGTGATAGTTTACTACACTTCCCTGTGGACAATGAAGTAGATCTAGCCGGTACCTGAAGGAAGACTCAGTCTCCTTCCTCAAAGGATCTAGGAGATCTTTTCCTATCAGCATACTCTTTGGCTCTATCAGCTGCTTGCTGCATCTTGGCTTTAGCTATTTCAAGGTTTGCTTGGAGATTCGCTAAGAACTTAGAAGCAGTAGGACATTTCTTAGGCATTCCTATGGTACTTGGAGCAGTGGGATTCATGCCATAGTTCATCTCAAAAGGAGACATCCCAATCACCTTGTGAGGTCTATTGTTATAAGCAAACTCTACTAATGGCAAATAACTATCCCAATCTGTCTGTCTCTCAGACACATATGCCCGCAACATATCCTCTAGAATTTCATTGACCCTCTCGATCTGACCATCTGTCTGTGGATGATCACCACTACTCATTTTTAGTGACACTTTCAGTTTGTCAAATACAAACTTCCAGAAGTGTCTTGTAAATTTGACATCCCTATCTGAAACTATGGATGTAGGTAACCCATGCAATCTGAAGATATTCTGGATAAACAACTCCGCTACCTGTGGAGCTTCTATCGTCTCCTGCGTGGGTATGAAATGAGCCATCTTACTCAGTCTATCTACCACAACTAGGATTGTAACCCGCTTCCTTTGGGTCTGCGGTAACCCCACTATGAAGTCCATGGATATACTATCCCAATTATGATCTGGAACTTGTAAAGGATGTAAAAGACCTGGTGTCTTTACCCTTTCTGCTTTGTTGACTTGGCACATAAAGCATTGTTGAACATAAGTATGGATATCTCTGGCTAATCCAGGCCACCAAAATGTTCTTCTAACAAGTTGTATTGTCTTGTCAACACCAGGATGTCCTGCACAGGGAACATCATGGTTATCATGCATGACTTTCTTTCTCAAATCCCAGGAATCTGGCACACAAACCTTTCCTTTCTGCTTCACTATTCAATTCTCCTGTGAGAAATTAGAATACGGAATGGACTTGTTTGCTTTAGTAGAAGAAGAAACAGTTGGAAAGACCATCTCCTAAAATAGAGTCATCACTAATGGCTCTAACTATCTGTAACAAATGTGGATTTTCCACTTGTGCTTCCTTAATTTCTTGAAGCAATGAGCTTTCTAAAACTGTAAAGCTCATTTGATACATTATACGAGATAATGCATCAGCTACTATATTTTCTTTGCCTCTTCTATACAAGATTTCCATGTGAAATTCCTGCATGAGCTCAGCCCAACGAGCTTGTCGGCCTCGAAGATCTGGCTGACTACAAAAATACTTAAGTGTATGATGATCTGTGAATACCTTAAAGTCTGCACCATAAAGATAGTGTCTTCAAACTTTAAGTGCATGCACCATCGCATACAACTCTTGTTCATGCACTGTCCAATTGCGTTGTGCACTGCTTAACTTCTTACTTTCAAAAGCTATTGGCCTGCCATCTTGACTCAAAACTGCACCTATGGCTATGCGGCTAGCATCGGTCTCTAACTCAAATGGTTTCTAAGGATCCACCACTTTGAGTATAGGAGCCTCTGAAACAGCTTGTTTCAGAGTATCAAAACTCTCTTGCTGCTCTTGCTTCCATGCAAATGGAATTTTGCCTTGAAGCAAGTTCGTCATAGGTGCTGGTATCGACGAATATGAAGAGATGAATTTCCGATAGAAACTGGAAAGTCCTAGGAATGACCGTAACTGCCCCTCATCCTGAGGAGTAGGCCATGATAAAATAACTAAAACCTTCTTAGGATCCATCTAAACCCCATCAGCTGAAATCACAAGCCCTAGATACTCTATCCTCGGAAGAAACAACTGTGTCTTCTTTGGGTTTACATACAGCTTATTTTCTTTTAAAATATTCAACACAAATTTTAAATGATTTTCATGCTCATGCACAGTCGTACTATACACTAGCAAATCATCCACAAAATCAACAACACAGTTTCCTATGAAAGGTTGTAAGATATCATTCATTAACATCATAAATGTAGCTGGAGCATTTATCAAACCAAAGGGCATGACCAAATACTCATAATGACCAAAACGGGTCCTGAAAGTTGTCTTATGTACATCATGATCTTTTACTCTAATATGATGATAGCCACTCTTTAAATCTATCTTACTAAATACAATGGCTCCACCTAGAGCATCCAAAAGATCATCAATCCGGGGCATGGGATATCTATGTCTAATAGTGATCTTATTGAGTGCTCGATAATCAACACACATCCTATAAGATCCATCCTTCTTCTTCACAAGAAGAATTGGTGCTGCGAAGGGTGAATAGCTGGGTCTAATCAGCCCTTTTTAAAGATACTCGTCCACGACCTTGCAAACTTCATTTTCCTCTTGCAAACTCATTCGAAATGGTGGCCGAGCGGTCGAACTCGCTCCTGGTACCAATTCGATTCTATGCTCTATATTCCTGCAAGGAGGCAAACCTGATGGTAATTCCTTTAAAAACAACTCTTGGAATTCTGCTCTCACTTTAGCTGAAAGTGCTAGAGCATTCCAACTTGAGTCTCCATGACTGTATGAATCCATCTCAACATACAACAAATACATGAAATAAAGAAAATAGATATACTTACAATCAATTTTGAGCAACTTGGTAGCAGTCACCAATCGCGTCTCTTGGAGATCTGGTTCTCCACAGATCAGTAATCTCCTTCCCTCATGCTCAAAATGAAACACATGCGAAGCAAAATCAATGATTGGTTTCTTCCTCGCATGCCACTTTTTACTAAGAACTATGTCGAATCGAGCTAATCTTGCTATCCCAAAATCCAATATGTCTTGATAGGACTGGATTTGAATAGGAAGATCAACTACCTGTCTATCCCAAGTCTCAGTTCCCTTCCCGTCAACTAGCTCTACGGTATACGTATAATCTGATTGTACCGTATCTAAGCATAATCTCTTGACTAATTGGGAACTAATAACATTATGAGTCGAACCTGTGTCAAAGATTACCTTGACAGGCTGTCCTGCCACGACTCCTCTCATGACAATAAGCTTAGTATCTGGGAACCAGTATCCTTTCTGTGCCACTGGCGAAAGCACAACATCTGGCACAGTCGGAACCTTTTTAGTGACCGTCATGGCCACTATGGGAGATGATAATGGAGATGGGGAATCCCCAAACTCATCCTCACTCCCACCCCCTGCTTGAGTTGGATTTATGACTATGGTGGCTGCTATCTTTTTCTTTTTAGGACAATCCTTATACAAGTGCTGCCCTAAGCAACCATAGCACAAACCTTCTTTCATTGCCTTCTCTTTCTGCTGAGGGATAAGAATAGATCTGTTATATGCCCTCTCAGCTAGAGCAAACACTTTTCTCTTTCCTCTTGAGACTGTCTGGATCATGTGCACCTACTTAGCCTCCCTAGAAGGCTGTGCACTGACCGAACCAGGAATCAAAGTATGGAAAGGTCGGCTAACCCTAGTCCATGGGGATCTCTGACCCTGGGAACCTGTGCCCCTGTGGCCGTCCTCATAAACCAAGGCCATCTCTGTGGCCTGTGCCAAAGACTAACATCGCTCCTTCCTCACTAAAGGTCGGATAGTTTCTCTAAGTCCCAAAACAAATTTGTGGACTGAAGAAATTCTGGAATGGTATCAGGTACGTTAAGAAGTACCTCTCTATACCTATCTGCATATTCCTGAACTGATTGATTCTTCTGACTGATGAAGAATCAGGTGTCTAGTGCTCTAGACCTCTCATCAGATGGTACAAAATTGTTATAAAAGAGGATTTTGAATTGATCCCATGTTGTGGGCTCCTTCTTATCCTGTTCTATCTTACGCCACCACTTATGTGCGACATCCATAAGATTATAAGTGGCCTGCTGAATCTTGTGCCTATCATCAGTGATATGACACTGGCGGAAACACTGTTCCCACTTGCTAAGCCACTGCTCAACTGCATCAGCAGTCCTAGCGCTAGTTGAACCATGATATCTTGGCGGCTTAAGATCCTTAAGCTGCCATCTGGCTTCTCTAACTAAGATGCTATCTTTAAGGACTTTTGAAGTTTGATGCTCATCTGGAGCATCTACCTCCATCTCTGGAACATTAGAATCAAGCAGCTCTTCTTCTTTCTTAGAACCACGCACGTGTTCCAAGATATCATGAAGAGAACTTTCTAAGGATGAAATTCTATTGTTCATGGCTTGAATTGGATCAACTGGAGGTTCTGGTATAAGGGTATCCGTCCTAGTAGGTGATGAAGGTTCAGGTTCCATGCTAGGACTAAAGGAAAGAAACTTTCCTTTTGGTTTTCTCTTTTTTTTTTCTTCTTTTTCAAATAGACTAAACAAACGTAAATACTAGTGGCAAGCGGAAAAAAAAACCAATCAAAGCCTTTGCTTAACAAAAAAAATCAAAAGAAAGAAACTTTGATATGTTTTCTAAACTTTGATACACATGCATGCTAATATTTTAGAAATTTCGATAGCCTAACGGCCTCACTATGAAATCCGAAATAATTTCGAAAAAAATGTCAACCATTCAACAAACTCAAATCATGTGCCGGCAGGCACGATTTATTCTTTTTATCTTCTCAACGAACACCTGCAATTGAAAACTTTTCCAAATATGTTGTTGGGCTCTACAGGCCCTCAATCAAAATATTTCTTTTGTCGATACCTGTCGATACTTACCACCTGTAAGAAAAGCTCAAGCATCGAACATACATCTCTACTTATGTCATTCTATGCGCAATGCAAAAAAAAAAATATTCTAATATGCACAATCAACAAATTAATCAACCAAATATTGACTAAATAATTATCTCAGATTTCCTTTGATATTCTTGAAGCATCCAATTGAAGAGCTACGGGTAGACTATTCACTCCCTTTGGTTCGTGGATTGCATATGCCTTCAAAAAAATGCTTCGTTTGATAATGCTCAATGAAGAACAATCCAATTTCAGCCTCTATTGCAGGTGATAACTGGACCCAAAGTATGTCTTCTAGCCACTCCCTAGAAAGATCTCTGAGAGAGCTTTCTAACAAGCCCAAGAACTCTAAATTTGGATAAAATTTGACCAAGATATGGCCAATTTTATGAAGAAAGGTGGCCTAGCTAAGCTTGAAGCACAATAAAAACTTTGAAATTATCTTCATTCTCCTCTGCGAAATCGTTTTCTAGCCACAAGGGCGCGCCAAGAAGAAGCTTTATCCCACATGCTTGGTTTAACCAGCAGAGAACTATATAAATGAAGGACTCCCAACTCATAAATCATCAAAACCCTCTCGTTTTCCTCGGATGTAAGTGTCTGAGCGACGCCGAACCCAAGGAGGACTGGGAAGAGAATACTCCAAAATCAAAATGTTCCCGCGCGTGTGTGATCAAACTTCTTCTCGCATAAACTCGATTTTGTCGACTTCAAGCGGGGAGATATGTCTGCGTTGATGAACACTGTAGAGAGGGATCACATGGAGCACTCTAAGAGGGGGTTACTATGGGGCTCCCTCAATCTCCTTCTCTAATTGCAGAAGAGAACTTCGACAGCGCTCTCCAGTCGATGACGACGGCTTGATCAGAAGAACGTGAACGCCAGAGGGATGAACACGACGCCCGAAAAGAAAATATGCACGAATTTTTCTCAGCGACCCAAGATTTTTCTAAAATTAGTTCAACAAGAACCTGCTCTGATACCAAGTGTGAGGCTTTCCTCAAAAGAAACATGTGAATGATGTGTGTGCCACACTCCTCCCAACCATTTATATCCTCTTATATCTAAATAGCAGTGATCTGGAATGATCTAGCGTCGCCATGTGGCCAGCATGCAACACTCATCCCCACTAACCATCAAATACCTTAGGATATACCCCTGAGCTTAGGACCTTGGCTAACTAGCCCTCGTCCCACACACACATGGAATGGTCTCTGTAGACCAATGTCTGACATGGATGGCTGCATGCAATCTGAATATGATGCTATAATGAAAAATGATACTTGGTCTTTATGTGACTTGCCTCCTATCAAGAAGGCCATTGGCACTAAGTGGGTTTACAAGTTAAAGCATAAACCTGATGGAACAGTTGATAGGTATAAGGCTAGGCTTGTTGCAAAGGGTTATGCACAGGAAAGAGGCATTGATTTTGATTAGACCTTTGCACCTACATGCCGTATGACTACTGTTCAAAGCATCTGTGCACTTGCAGCCCATCATGGTTGGAATGTACATCAGTTGGACATTAAAACTGCATTTTTGAATGGTGACTTGCATGAAGAAGTGTATGTTTTTGAACCCCGCGGCTTTGTGCATAAAGGGCATGAAAACCAGGTGTGCAGGTTAAGGAAATAATTATATGGTTTAAAGCAAGCACCACGTGCTTGCTATGAGAAGATACATGCCTATCTAATTGCACATGGTTTTGAGAACAGTCCAACTGAGAGCACCATATATGTTAAGCGTGCTATTGATGTGCTTCTGATCATTGTTGTCTATGTTGATGACATGCTGCTCACTAGTCCTATTGAGAAGCATATTGCTAATTTTAAGGTTGATTTGCATGCCTCATTTGAGATGTCTGATTTGGGGCATTTGCATCACTATTTGGGCATTCAATTTATGCAAGTTGATGGTGGGATGCCTTTGTGTCAAACGAAATATATTGACACATTATTGTAGCGTTTTGGCCTTGAAGACTATAAGCCTATTGCCATTCCTATGGAGACAGGTTTACGATTGAGTCTTTATGATGCTGGAGATGCATTTGATGATGTCCTCTATCAGTAGGCTGTTGGATGCCTGATTTGCTTATGCATTACTTGGCCATATATTCAGTTTGCTGTCTCGCAGATGAGCAAGTTTATGCATTGCCTAGGTGTCAAGCATTGGCAGGTAGTTAAGTGCATCTTTCGCTACTTGAGTGGTACTCGGCTACTTGGGTTGTTTTATCCCAAGGGGGGATTACTACCGCCAGATTTGCATGCTTTTTCTGACTCAGACTAGGCTGGTTGCTATGACACTTGTGTGTCCACTATTGGATTTTGCTTCATGCTTGGTAGCTCATGTATATCTTGGTTGAGCAAGAAGCAGCCTAATGTGACCACTTCCATTTGTGAGGTTGAGTATAGGGAAGCTTTCACAACGACTCTTGAGTGTGTGTGGCTCAGATGCTTATGGATGATTTGGGTGTTGGTCAGTCTTCTGCCACCACCATCTTCACTGATAGTCAGAGCGCATTGGCAGTTGCGAGGAACCCTGTGTTCCATGCTCACATTAAGCACATTGAGGTGCATTATCATTATGACAGGGAGAGGTTCTCTGCTGGGGAGATTAGCTTGGCATATGAAGCTTTCCGCAAAGCTTTGGGCTTACTTCCTTTTGTGGAGTGATTTTCACACAGCTTGGCACTTCCTTATACATGAGTGCCAGCTACTTGTTCACTGCATCACTCCTAGGGGGGATTTGTTGATATATTTAGGTAGTGATGTGTGTGTACACTCTAGGGCCGCCGGGGCACTTTTTTCCCTCTTTAGGAGGTTTTTTTCCCCCCGGCTTGTATATACGCCTATAGCCCTAATGGGCATCAATCATCATAGTAAACATCCTAGGACATGTCTAGGTCCTCAAATCTTATTGAGTATCTTTTGTCTTGATTCTGAAGATGTTTCCACATATGAAAATCTTTGTTCCAAAGCTTGTTGGGCCTTTGGAGGTTTGTGGAGTCTATCTCTCTTATGCCTCCAAAAGGGACCCAAATAGAATCATTTTGTTTAATAACAACGCCCCACTTCCAATTGTCATTGATCTTGATGAAAGGCTTCATCTTGTTCCAACTCTTCCATAGAAAGAAAACTAAGTATGATCCCTTTCGAGTCACAGGGAAGGAGAAAAGAGAAAAGTGAGTAACTCATGGCCTTCCATTTAGGAAGACCATCCAATGTAAGAGAATTCTTGTTTCTGAGATTCAACCTTGCCCAAGATGCTTCCGGTTGCACTAGGCTTTGATAATCCATTTGGCCACCATCTTATCAACCAAACTCCTAATCTCCAGGCTACCCAAACCACCAACATCTTTCTGGTTAGTACAGATGGTCCATTAAACTATTGATGTCATTATAAAGCATTCTTGTTGTTGACAAAGAGTCTCACAATCAGTGGGTTCAAGTTGTGGGGAAGCAAAAGTCCTAGATCTACCTAAGCTTGGTGTGATGGTTCACCAAGCATCTCAGGCAATCAATGGCAATGGTAAAACAAAGAGGGCCCAAGGGGGAGCTCTGCCTTATAGAGCACTTAAGTCTTATCACCTAGGAGAGTTGCCCATTGATATTAATCTGAGTCAAGGCTTTTCCCATAAGTGTAGTGATCATCTTAATCAATTTAGCTCCACACCTAAAATCTTTCCGAGATTGAAGAATGAAGTCCCACTCAAGTCGAACATACACCTTGTCAAAATGGATCTTGAGGAAGAGGACATCTTGGGAAGATTCTTTAGCAAAAGTTCAATACCTTCCCACACATCAATAATGGCCTCTAGGATTGATCTTCCCTTAATGAACCCTTTTTTTATCCTCATTGATCCACGATCGAAGATGGAAGGTAATATGATTAGCAATGACCTTCATGAAGATCTTGTATCCCATTTGTAGCATAGTGATAAGCCACCAATTTTCGATTTCGTTTTCTTTTTTACTTTTTTATGAATCAATTTAATCACATCTTTATTGAGAATGTTAGGCAAAGCACTGAAGTACAGTGCTCTCTACCAAACAAGGCAAAGTGGGTTCATCTAAACACTCTTGAAGATCTTGAAGAATTCTTTGATGAGGCTAGGGCTTTTACATGAGGCAGTGAATCAATAGCTTCAACAACTCCTCCTATGAAATGGGGGTTTCCAGAAGATTCATCACTTCGTTTGGGACACTTTTGGTTTTGACGCTACAAATGGCAACCATGTACTCACACCTTTGCATAGAAGGTGGAGTGGAGATCCCCATGAGCTGATTGAAGTGGTTGACAATCAGATCCAAGTTATATTTGTCGGTGGTGCATTCCACCCCTTGGTTTTCCATCATGTACGAAATCTCCTCCTTGAGGAGTTCTTCTTTAGGGTTTACACATTTCTTTGGTCGGTTTATCAACTTTACTCGCCAAGAAATTTTTGAAATAATTTTAAAGTCTCTTTCTTTGATTTTTCTCTTCATATCTAAGCTTGCTTTAATTTTCTTGAGACCTTTTTGGAGGTGAGAGGTCCATTTATTTACTTTGGCCTCTAGATGCTGAGTTTGCGATAAAGAATTTCCCTTCTTTTTTATATAAAGGAAGTTCGGCAATAAGAATTTCCCTTCTTGCATGTTGAATGTTTTGAATCTCCTTATGAACCCTATAAATTATATATTGAGACTGCGTGACAGCCATCTTCCCACATTTGACTTGAGATTCAAAAGTGCCAAATGCCTCATCCCAAGTTGAAGAGATCATATGATGAACTGAAGGAAGGGTGAGGGATCAATATGAAACCAAAGAGCTTTCTTATTCTTCGAAAGCAGAGTGAATGTGAGCAACATTGAATAGTGATCCAACAACATCAAATAACCACTTTGCACGAGAGAAGAGGGGCCCAACTTATCAATGATGTTCTAGATTATCATTATTTTTTTTAAAATAGAGGTTCCCACACATGAATTAAAATTGTTATTATTATTTTAATTTTTGTTATCGTTGACCTTTAAATCCACAAAGAGAGAGGAAAAGAGAAAGAAAGGATCAAATGTTACATCCATTTGAGCTTGCGACAGACACTCCTATGAATTCGTAATTTCTTTATCTCGGTCGTGTGTTTGTGTTTGAGAGAGAGAAACCACTAGAGTATAAGTACTAAGACACCACTGGAGTATCGAGTAAGAGAGACAAGGAGAAAGAAAAGATCAATGTTACATCCATTTGAGCTTGCGACAGATATTCCTATGACTTCGTAATTTCTTTATCTCGCTCGTGTGTTTGTGTGTGGGAGAGAGAGAGCTCTTCGATTCCTTCCAGAGAATACTGCAGCCATACATATTTATTGCGGTTTAAAGAAAACAATGCATCCATCCTAAACATGCTTGTTTCAAACGAACAAGGTCTATGAGCATGATTTTGATCAAGGTTTCCACTCATTTACAAGGTCGTTTAGCTGCTTCGGTAGCATAAAATTGTCTGAACGGGTGCTAGATGCCATCAGAATGTTTGTGCGTTTGGTTTCGACACGCATATATTCAATATACAATCATTTTATATGTGCTGTATATAGGATTGATGCGCATGATGATGTGATATGCATGTTCGATCACATGCAATGCCTCCAGGTTCACATCAGATAAACAATAGAAGTTTCACCTTTGCAGATATGCCCATTTATGCTGCCGAATTGGAGATAAATGGCTAGTTTTGAGTCATGGACACTGCAGGAAAACACGAAATCAGAGGTCAGTTGAAAGCATCTTATGAAAAGTAGTCAGCAGAATTGTTATGTCTATGATGTGTTCTCTTCCTTCCCACAGTATTACACATAGAAACAAGGGAAAGAGCGAGAACTGTACTTCGGTCACAGAGAGAACATCATCGATAATAAAAACAACATAAAGAACAATTCCTATGTCCTCTGATTTGGGCGTCTCAAGAGATATAAAGGATTACATGCAAGAGTTACGAGAAGATTTATGTGTATTTGTTAATGCAGATACATACGTTGCTCTAAACTTAATTAATATATTTTCACACAGCATGTTTTAGAAGGTTCCAGGATATTACACAGCTTTTTTTGCCATCTGAGAAGGTCTTTCCCGGCCACAGCTTGGAGAAGAATTTTTTCGATTTAGTAGGTGTGTTACTGGCAACACTGTGCTCCTTCTCAACTTCCGAAAGCTTAATCTTCATATTTGCGAGGTCTCGATTGAGTATTTCAAAGTTCTGCTGTACTTCTTCCCATTTATCATCAAGCCCACCAGATGTGCCTTCGCGAGAGTCACCTTCATGGACTGCCATGAGAGCTTTAAGAGTAGTTGGTAATTCACTGATAGTAACACCTCCTCCATTCATGGCAGCTCTAACTTGCTCAAAAAAGAGAACTTGCACGACGGTTCTCAATGGCAATCGTTCATTTTGGGCTGCATGCATACATGCATCCATTGATAGCTTCTTACAGTCAAGAAGTCGGCATAACTTTTTCCGTTCGCCTTTAGATACTCCAGGATGTTTCTGTATTACAATATGTAACCAAATTATTCAGCAGTGAGAATTCTGAAGATAATTTCTATTAAGTTTTCTGAAAAACCAAGGCATCCCCATAGTTGAACAGGTTGCCTAACCTTTGGCAGACTAGAACTTAAGTATGAATCTGAAGAATTATTATAAAAGAATGCAGAACTAAGACTATTGTTTTCCTTAGTCAATCTACATGCACATTTGAAGTATGTTTTGGGTCAGACTTTAATAAAGTAAGTTGAGCCTCTTCACATTGAATGCATCCTACTTTGTACCTTGAGATAGATGTCAATGGCTCTGTAGAGGCCATCATGTAAAGGCCTTGTAAAGTTTGGAACAGATTTTGCCAGTGCCATGAATCTTGATAATTCAAGCTGAGGATCTATTGCGATTTCAGCAAGATAACCATCTATAAGTTTAGAGACTCTCAACTTTGATCCATGTGTCGCAGAGTTGGATCTTCGGCTCTCCACAATGTTGATGTTTTCAGCCGACTTTGTGCGTCGTTTAACATATGCATAGTGCTCATGTTTGGGACTGGTGGGAGGACTCTGATCCTGCATCATGAACTCGTCTACAATTGACTCCATAGTTTCTATATCGTACAGATAGTGGTCAGGTTCTGGAAAATAGGGAATAAGAAGATCTTTTAGCGAGGCCTCTTCAAGCTGCAAACCCACTCGTCTTATGAGTTCTTTTCTACTGGGGAGAGCGATCCCAAAAAATATTGCTGCCTTTAGAACTTTTAACAAAAAGTTGCATGAGTTGCTTCCTTTGTCCGGAGGAAGCATAGCTATAATACGTTCCAGAAGGTGGCGTTCTTTGGAGAAGTTTGCAGTTTCATGCTTGTTTTCTTTTAAAAGTCCATCAAAGTAGTTGTCACGAGCAAGGCCTGGTAGCCATTTGAATGTATAAAACTGTAATGCCTCACCAAGGACACGAGGCTGGATTCCATCTTTTGCTTTGATTTTTAGAAATACTTGGACATAAAGGTTAACATCTAACTCGGCTATGTCCTCAATCCACCAGTCTATTTGCACAGGGTGACTCTGCTTGGTTTGATTACCATTCCAGGGAGGGCTATGAGCTATTTCTGAAATAGATTTGGGCTCCCTTGCTTTGCTACGTGTCTGCGTGAAAGACCAATCCACTTTGGCAGGGTTCACAACTGCTTTTGAAGCTATTGAGTTTACACATCTGCTGACCAGTTGGAGTTCTTCAGCCAAGGGCAAAAGAGACTGTGTACTTCTGAAAGCAATTATTGAGTCTTTCCATCCATGAAAGATGTAAGAATTCAAAAAAGCTTCAACCTTTGAGACCAGATTTCCTTTTTCAGCTGACTCTGTCATTTCAAGCTCTTCTGCGGCACATCTCACAGCTACCACATTGTATGCATTCAATGTGATTTTGATTCCATAGCAGAACTTGATGCATATCTCAAAAGGCTCGACTCCTCCTGGAAAGGTATTCAGTACCACATGGGATATATCTTTCTCATGGGCTTCTGCAGAAAGCCTGTGCAGTTTTGTGCTCTTGGAGACGAGAGGGAACTGCAGCCATGAACATCAGTATTATTGCAGTTAGTTCTTTGTCACAAGTTACAACAATATACTGAATTAATAGGTTAATCAGAAGATGCTATAGGATATGCCTCTCATGGTAATTTTGGCACAAGAGTTTCCATGTTCTTGAATGAGCCTTGGATTTACTCTTTCACATTGCCTCCTATGTTGTTTATTTCTGTTATGAAAAGTTATGTGGATTATGAAATTGACTCAATGATTGCTTATGGATCAGTAGTTGAGAGGTTCAAAGTTGGCATCTTGTGTTGAAATAGCGATTTCCCAATGATCATGGGATCATGTAATTTATACCACGACTTCTGTTTTATTGTTAGAGGATGTCTCAATAGTAATTATTAAAATGGGCATAGGTACTTTGCTTTCATATCTACTATTCATCCTGATGCTGTTTCAAACTTCAGACTTATTTTCTTCTTTAAGCTCATTCACATAAACATTTACACCACACATTTTACTTCATTCTATGAACGTCTTTCAAGAGTAAACATCGTTAAGTTTGCATTGATTCAGATGGATTTTTTAAATGCCTGAATGAAATCATGGGAGTTTAAGGTCATTGATTATTGATGGATCTAAGTGTGGGCCTATGTATTTGATGAATTTTATGCCATTTACGTTCATGAAATTTATGTATCTTCCTTTATAGCTAATCATAATCTGTCCTGGCCTTGGAGTTACAGGGCAGAGTTTAGGTATGGATCATAGTTTTTTCCAAATGTCCATATGCATATTGCAATATAGTAGAGCTGGAAGGTTTGGAAGGCACCACAGCACACGGACATACGGTTCTTCATGCTGTAGCAGCTTAGTATGGTGACCTTGTAATACTGGCAAGTGTACAGGTACCTAAAATATTAAATAATAATAGCAATAACATCTAACAAAATAACCTAGCTCGCATATTCCACTAGTGTCAAGTTAGGAGGAGATTGTTGGAAAATATGAGCAACCTTCCACTAGGAGCTCAATATGCATAGGAAAAGTAAAAAAATGAAGGTCAAAGCTTGGTCAAAGGCTAGTCAAACTAGACAAAATGGACAATTTTTGGGGCCAATTTCAATGCATATTCTTTAAGAGCTCAATGAGAGCTATTCACTGATATTTAATACTTAGGTATTTGTTAGCAAAGGGTGGGTCGAATTGCAAACCCTAATTTCAGATATTTATTGTGAAATACAAATTTAAAAGTAAAAAAGCAAAGTCAAATGCTAATTAAAATTAGCACATAATATTCAGAGTTCAGTTATTGACCTATGAAAAAGTAAAAAATACATATCAAAAAATTCAAAAAGTAGGGTTTCTCGATTTCTTGGTGAGAAATCGGATGTGAATTCTCGAGACTTGTATTTTGTGCCTTTTTAACAGGTTTTTTATTTTCAAGGCATGCCTATATAAAGAGATACACATGATACTTGTTATCATCACTTGATTTTGTGGAAGAGAAGGAGGTCCCTTCACTTGGAGCAGGTGGAGTGGCACTCTTCATCATCTTCAAGGTATGCAACAACTTGGAGCTTATCTATATTTGAAGGAAATCATCTTTAGCTATTGAGATTGTGAAGTTATGGGAAGCTTGTATCTCTTGCATATGCCCTATGCTATCTTGTAACTTCAAGTACTTCATCATGGAATGTAATGAACAAATATGGAGCTATGCTCCTATCTCTTACACTTGAAGAAACCTAAATTGGGTGCAACAACTCTCCGAAATCAGCATGCACATCAAAAAGTGTGAAGAAGAACAAAAGGAAGCTTCCAAAAACTCCTCCAAATCTGCTTATGCACTTTCAAGACTCCTCCCAACTCTTAACCCTAGAGCTTAAGCTTGTGTAGCTTCAAGAATTGATGATTTATGATGCTCCCTAGGTCCTCTCTATATAGGATTTCAAGTGCCCACGAAAATCAGCATGAAAAGCTGCTAAAAATTTATTCAAAAGCAAGTTTTTGTATAAAAAACAGAAAATAGGGTTTGACTTTTGATTGACTTTGTGATGTTAGAAGGTGAGTGTTATATATCACTAGAAAGCTCTCAAAGAATGCTTTTCAATGAGCAAATAATTGTTTTTTACCATCTTTGGCCAAATTTTGACTAAGTATCAAAATTAGGCTTGCGGGAATTTTTGGCTAATTTCAGCATTTTGGCATTGCTTTCCAACGTGACCACAACCTATACTATCTCACAAATCTGAACATTTTGACATTGTTTTCCAACGTGAGCACAACCTATACCGTCTCACATGTCTTCTCAATATGTAGAAGAACCAATTCAAAAAGTTGAAGAGTCTTCTAGAAGTCGAGAATAAAGAGAGGTTGCAATAATTTTCAAGAAGATTCCAAGGTGGTACTTGCAAACTTTGCAAGCAAATGGCATCCAAACTTTTAGAGGAAGGAAAAGAAGTAAAAAAGATCAAGCAGATTAGGTAGATTATGAAGAAGTTTTTGAAGTTCATAGCATCTTTTACTTAAGTTGAGAATGAACTTGCTAGTGTTCAAGATGTATTATGTTATCCTATGCAGAAGAAAGCAATGCAAGAGAACAATGATTCTATTCATAAGAATCAAACATTGAAGCTCTACGAGTAACCTAAGCGAAAGAAAGCTATTGGTGTTGAGTATATATTCAAGATCAAAAGAAAAATGGATGCTATTATTGATAGGTATAAAGCAAGGTTAGTTGTCAAAGGTTACGCACAAAAGAAGTTATAGACTATCTTGAAACTTTTGCTCCTACTTTAAGGACCATAGTTAGAATATGCTTTTTTTAGTTGCATTTTTTGGTTGGAAAGTATACCAATTAGATATCAAAATAATATTTCTTAACAAAAACTAGAGGGTTTTGAAGAAAAAGGTAAAAAACATCTTATCTACGAGCTAACCAAAGCTTTTTATGATTTGAAGCAAGCACCAAGAGCTTGGTATGAGAAAATTCATTTATATCTTAACTCCATTTGTTTTAAAAACTCAAAAGCTTTTCCTACTCTCTATGTTAAATGAGAGAAAAAAGTTTGGATCATAATCATTATTTATGTTGATGATATGATTATGAAACTTCTTAGAGAATCAGATCTATAGTTTTTAAAGTCAAAACTTAAGAAAGTTTTTGATCTTAATTTTCTTGGTTCTTTACATTATTATCTTGGCATTGAATTCATTGACAAGGATAATTGTATTTATATGACACAACAAAAAAGTACATTGAGAAACTTCTAGATAGATTTGAAATGCAAGATTCTAAACCTATGCGAACTCCTATGGATGTTAATGTGTCTTTATAAGAAGAAACAGAGTCCGAAATTTTTGATGCTATTGTTTATAGTCGAGCAGTTGATTGCATGATTTAATTGCTTGATTTATCTTTGTAGTGTACGTATTGACATTCTCTTTGCTGATTCTGAAGTATCAAGGTTCATACACTACCCTCTTAAAATTCATTGCAAAGAAGTTGAAATGGATTTTCAGATATTTGAAAGGAACTATGTATTATGCTATGAAGTTTCTTGAGTCTCCATATTTTTTACTTCAAAGATTTGCAGATTTTGATTGGACATGTGACAAAGACTTAAGAAGGTCTACTAGTGGCTATTGTTTTTTTGCCTGGAGAATGCCTTATCTCCTGGCTTTCTAAGAAACAGCCCACAGGGGCTACATCTTTAAGTGAAGTAGAGTATAGGGCTTCCTTTGCAACTACTCTTGAAGCTCTTTAGTTTTAGAAATTTTTAAGTTATCTTGAAGTTCACCTACCTATGCAAATATATTCAGATAGTCAAAGTGCTATTGCTCTTTCTAAGAATCTTGTTCATCATGCAAGGATAAAGCATATTGAAGTTCATGAGCATGTATCTAAAAAGCACATTCAAGGTATCTATGTTCCTACAAGTGAGAATGTGACAAATTTTTACTAAGTCATTATTTAGACACAAACATCAAAAGTTATGTAGATTATCAAATCTTACCTCAATATGGCATTGAGAGGAGGATAGTTGGAAAACAATATCAATATGTGGTTCTAAACCCTAATTTCCAGCAAACCCCAATTTTTATTCTTTCAAGAGCTTCCTATTGATGTATAATATTCTTTTGAGAGCTTCCTATTGATATATAATATTTCACCATCTTATACCTAAGGCCCATAAGAAATGCAAACCCTAATTTTCTGATTTTGTCCTTTTCAAAAGCAAGTTATATCAAATAATTATTGGTGTCATGCTCATTCCAAAAAGCATCTTATTATCAGAAGATGAGCTCACATGCCTATATAAAAGCTAATCGCAATTTTTCGGAATCAAGAGCACTTTTTATGGATTTTTTTTTACAAATTTACTTACATGGCTTTTTCATGTTTCGTGTTGATTTTCATAAAAGCAGCTTACAGGCTGCTATAATCTTTATAAGGACCAGGAAGGGGTCACATACTATAAGTTCATGACACACAATTGTGCTCTTTAGGTGGAGGTGCTGCACTTTGAAGGTTTTATAGCTGATTTTGGTCAATTTTCTGCTGCCCTTTTCGTCTTTACATATACCCAGTGCAAGGCAGTCCAGTGCGTTCGGTGCGTTCAATTCGGTGTGCGTAAGGTGCGAGGACCGAATGGTATCCCAAGGGAAGGTGCATAAGGTGCATTGTTACAAATACACATATACCCAAAAGATGTATTATATACATATATTATGACATTTATACCACAAATAAAGAAAGCATGTATTAGTCCACTATAAGCTAATAAACTCTCTCTCAATATATGTGTGGACATTGGTTATTGGCCAATAATCTATGTGTGTGTGGAATCTCTCGCTCTCTCACAAGATTCAAGAATCAAGTAGAAATCAAAGGTTAAGGCTCACGACTAGTTATAGGTAACGATTGATCATAGAAGGTTCGAGCCTCAAGTCTATGCTCATCTGCTCATGGGTTGAAGTTCACGAAGGTCACAAAGTGGAAGAAGAAGATTCGTAGTAGAAGACATCTGTTTTTTTAGGAATAGGTTTTTAAATTATTTAACGATGAATTTATGGCACTGGATGGCACTGGAAGCACCGCACCGCATGAACTCAAAAAACTTTAGGTGCGTAGCACCGAATCTGCCCTGACCAGTGTATGTACTTGTTGATTTTAGTAAGTTTCTGCTATATTTAGTTATACCTTCTATTCTTGCTACTCTATTAGGTTTTCCTACCTACTACTTCAAGAGGAGAAGGCTCTCTAGCTGCTCATATCCGAGAAAAAACCCTAAATTCTGTTAGGATTGCAGAAATTCACCCTAAGTACAGCATATAGGCTGTTTTTCTCATAAACATTTCTACTTTTCTTCATACTCCATACACTTTCACTTCCTCGTAACTCTTAGGCCCATTCTCTCTAATTTATATACCTAGCTCCATTCTATATTCAGCCTTTTATCCAAACTTTTGTATATTACACACATTGTATAATTATTCTTTGATCAATTAGTTTGAATTAAGAGTAGCCTATTAGCTATTCTTTTCCTATCTCCTGTCTTTTGTCTATTTTTAAAATCATTCATCTATTTTATTTGGTTCAAGATGTGTATGTGTGCAAGATTTCAAGTGTTGGAAAGATCATGTGGAATTATTATTGAGCTTACCTCACTTCCAACAAATATAGGATATAAATTCAAACATACCCCCAAGATTATCAAGGTTGGCCAGTCCTTTTGAAGCCAAGGTCCTCTAAAGCAAGGCATGTAACCTTGAAACCTAACTGGATAACGAACTGATTCATATGAATGCACCGAACTGAATGGGAAGACGAACCGAATCCAATGGAATCCGGTCCATGTGTGAAAAAAACTCAAACAAATGGAGTGTTCTATTGAGATATGGTCTGAACTGAACTAAATTGAATGCCAAGCGGGTTAGGTGCGGGAACTGGTCAACACAAGTTCACATGCCTCCTAGGACATGTAGATCTTCTCACCCAATGATCCATATTCTTTGATAATGGATCTACGTCAGGAGGTATATCACCTTCCTCATTGTCAATGGGCTGCTGTACATCATTTCCAGCCCTAGTTGGTTTCACATGCCCTTTAGGAACCTCAATTTGCTATCAAACATCCTTTGACTCAATCTCGATTGGCTCATTGTCATTTCCAACCGTATTTGTGCATCATGAGGGTTCGAATCAGATTTAATAGGTGTCTGTATGTGCTGAAATTTGACTCTTTTGTGTCATCTTAGGTATAATTGTTTTTGAGTTCCCTCATTAAATGCAACATATTGGTTGCATATTACGGTCTTGAGTTGAGGTAAATAAATTTTGTAGCCCATTGTTCCATCATCATAATCCATGAGGATGCCTTTCATGGACTCTGCATCGAACTTGCTCCTCAACTCAAGCCTTATGTGCACAAAAGCATCACAACCAAAGATGCGTAGGTGGTCATATGAAGTTGGTTTGCCAGATCAAATCTCTTCGAGGATGTCACCTTTTAAGGGCTCATGAGGGCATCGATTGCAAATATGTATTGCAGGTTTCAAAGCCTCTCCCCAAAAACCTTTATGGAGACAACCTGATCTCATCCTCTCACAAAGAGTCCTATTATACCTTTCAACCAGTTATCACGCTTTTAGAAGAGGGGTTGTATGGGACTGTTAATTCCCTCTTAATGCTAAGATTTTTACAAAGTCAACTAAATTCAGCACTTATGAACTCACTTCCATTATTCGTGCGCAAATCCATTATAAACTCACTTCCTACCTATTTGGGTGGTCACAAATGCATAATTTTTTTTAAAATGCATGAAAGGCTTATATCCAGAATTTAGGAAATAAACCCAAAGCTTTTGCAAGTTATCATCAACAAAAGAAACAAAGTAAAGAGTACCCCCCCACAGATTTGATTGGCATGCTAGAAACATTAGAGTGAACGAGATCAAGCACATTAGACTTGCGAGAGATGCCATGGTTGTTGGAATTATTTACTTGCTTACCACATTGACATTCATGATTCATTACAAAAGTCAAGTATTGTGCCTTTAGCATCAAACTTGTAAAGATTACATGATTTGTCAAGTCCTTTTTGGCTCATGTGGACAAGCTTTTTATGCCATAATTCCAGGTGAGAATTAATCTCGGCCAAATCAATCAACTTGCTTGGCAAAGCTTTCCTATGTAAGCAAGTAAAGTGTATATTTTTTAGTGCATTCTACAATCAGCCATGAGCCTTTTACTAGCTTTCAAGAGCCTTTTTCAAAGATAGTGCTATATCCATGCATATCCGATAATCTGTCTAACCAACTGATAGTAAGATCGTTTTGATGAGTGGTACATTACACATATTATGCAAAACCAACTCATGGGCATCGCCCACAGACGATAAAAATAACATCAATGGAACATGCATGATTGTTCCAAGGTAAACATGGGCATGATTTCCAGCATAAAGAGTAGCAAAACACTCCCTTATAGAAGTCACATGAAAAGATGCATCCGAATCTGCAATTCAAGTATGTGAAAGTGCATCATTCACAGTAAGCAACGAAGCAATATAATCTAGCGATCTGCATATCCTGTGCAAGACATAAAGTGGAAGCATCATGTATGTATGCATTGTGAGCTAACATTGTAGCACATCGAATGTCCCTTATCAAACTTCTCAATGACTACACTCAAGGCCGAAGTGGCCTTCTCCTTGTCTTTGCCCTTTGTCGTGTGCAACATCCTTAATGTCCTTCTTCTTTTGTCATCTATGTTCTTCTTTTTTCTAGCTATGCTTTGTAATACCCGCAATTTGGGTTCTTGTCATCTTTTCTACCACATTTGTGGGATTTGAACTCATGACCTACCAACTAGGAGTATGATGTGCTAACCACTTGCCCCAAAAGCCATGGTTGAGGATTACTTCCTAATCCTCCCTCTTAGGGTGTGGTTCAACCATCTCCTGCCGGTTATATTTTGAGTCTAACACTCTCTTCCCCTTCTAGAGATCATTGTCCTCAATGATCAATCCTTGCTCTCCCCTTGGATTGATGTCCTCACCCTTGCACAGTCTCTTGAACCATCTTGTCCTCAACCTTGGTCTCTTGAGCCTTGCCTTTCCGCTTCTTGGCCACTTTCCGCTTCTTGGCCACTTTGCCTACAGACTTGCCTTGCTCTCAACCTTCGTGTCTTGAGCCTTGCCTTTCCCCTTCTCTTGGCCACTTGCCTACGGACTTGCCTTGCTCTCAACCTTGGTATCTTGAACCTTGCCTTTCCGCTTCTTGGCAACTAGCCTACGGACTTGCCTTGCTCTCAACCTCGATCTCTTGAACCTGGTTCTTACCCATGCTAGGTATCTTGGATCCCCAATCTAGTGTCTCTATTGGAATGCTCGTTCCGAGAGCTTTCCAATGGTATATTACACGTTGAAATCCGACCTACGGATTGGGAGATACACTCAAATCTTTGTTAAGCTTACCTTTGAAATCGACGTGCGCGCCTTCCATCTGCCTTGCCCAAGTCTACTTCCTTAGCTCTGATACCAATTGTCGGATTTGAACTCACGACCTACCAGCTAGGAGTATGATGGGCTAACCACTTGCCCCAAAAGCCATGGTTAAGGATTACTTCCTAATCCTCCCTCTTAGGGTGTGGTTCAACCATCTCTTGCCGGTCATATCTTGAGTCTAACAACATTGGTAACAAGTCACATCACCTATGTGCATTTCCACCTTTCTTCTTTGTTCTACCTTTGGCCATATTTGCTAACCACTTGCCTGTCCACTTGCCGTCTTTCTTTCTAATCTCTTCATTGAGGATAAAACTTCTCACACCATCAAAGATCAAGTTGAGGTTAATAGACAAAGAAAAAACTAATTTTTCCGAGGAGGCAGGCAATGTCATAAGAAAGAAAATAACATTTGGCTTGTCTTCAAAAGCCGGTAGGCCTAAATCTTGTAGTCGAGATAGAGAACTTGTAAATAATGATAAGTGCGATGCTTCACTTTTTCACTCATCGGGTGCATGCTAATAAGTTTCCTCATCAAATGTACGTGATTTACAAGAGTTGTGTTCTCATAAATGGTCTTGAGCTTTTCCCATACCCCATAAGTAATACGAAACGCCTTTATATCCACAATGATTTCATAAGAGAAAACCATTTTAATGTATGTAATGTTGTTCTTATTCAAAGTGATCCATGCATCATCTCTCTTGAAGAGTACTTTCCAAATCTGCCGTAACAATATTTGCATATTCTTAACAATTTTGACCACATTTGATCAACCTTTGATCACCCGTTGACTTTTCCAAATATGAAATCTTTTTTGAAATTTGTGTACCCCCTTGTGGCATGCCGCTATTTCTAATAATAACAATTTCTTGTTGTTTTATCACATTATGCATACATAGGATAGGAAGAATGCCAATAGATGCTATTTTCAACAAAAGCTTCCATTTTCAAAAGCAAAAGGATTTGAAATTTGCTCAAAATAGAGCCGAAAGACATGCTATAATTGAAATTTGAGAAAATGTACTTTTCCAGAAACTTAATATATAAGCTACTTGAAATGAGAGCAAATCTCTACAAATCATGGTCAAAATTAAAACCCTAGTTTTTGAATTAAGTATGAAAAGCACTTTATAATGTGAAAGGAAAGTGTGACGCATGTCACCATCCTATTAAAACTTGAAAATAAGATCCAATTGCTTGTACTCATGTCATGTGGCAAACAAAAAAACATGTACGTGCTTTTTAGGGTTCCCAAAAACACAAAAACTCTAATTAGGGTTTTATGATAGTTTTTCCTTTATTCAATATTGCCCATAAAAAGACCATGCTATTAGCACTTGTATCATCATTTCTTGGAGCTCTTCTTATGAGCTAGTATGGAGAAAGAGTTCCTTTCTACTTGGAGGAGAAGTTGTGTTTTTTTCATCCTCGTCAAGGTGCACAACAACCTATATCTATTTGGAGGAGATCTTACTTCAGCTTTGGAGGCTTTGGAATCATAGGAAAACTTGTATTCAACTTGCACTTTAAGTGTATCTTCTATGCGATCTTGTAACTTCAATCATGGAATGTAATGAATATATTTCGAGCTTGGCTCCTTACAACTTTCTCATGTGAAGTCTTCTCTATATTATGTTGCTTTTTTCTCTATGTCTCTATATTAATTGTGGGCTTTAAAATCAATACATCTGATCATATTTGCAAAACCAATTCCCTCTCCACTTGCTTTCTTTGTGATCTCTTCATTGAGATTAGAACCCCTCATATGCTCGAAGGTCAAGTTGGGGTTATTAGAAAGTGAGACAACCAATGTCTCCCATGAGTCAGAATCCAGATAGAGTCATTAGTAAGAAAATAACTTCATCTTATCATAAGTAGTAGGTAATCTTGAATCTTGCAACTGAGAGAGGGTAGCTGTAAAAAGAGATAGGTTCTCTACAACACTCTTTGATTCATCAAACTGCATACTTACTAGTTTTCGCATCAAATGCACTTGATTTAGAAGTGTGATATTCGCATGTGTAGCCTTAAACTTCTCCCATACATTATATACAATAGCAAGATCCTTTAGGTCCACCAAAATCTCATAAGAGAAAACCATTTTTTATGTATGTGCTTGCCTTTTTTTTTTTAATGAAGTTGGTCCAAGTTGCTTCAAATATGTGTTCTTGCTTCATCTCGACAAAGACCGCTTCATATTCATGAAGGAAGAGAAATCCAAGCATTCTCTCTTTCCACAAATCAAATTCATTCCCTTGATATCTCTTGATTTCAAAAAGATTTTTGCCATATGAGGAGAAAGAGGCTATATTTGCACACACTAGAGTTTATAAAGACAAAATTTGAATTTTTGGGTTTGTTCAGACATCAAAAATTTTTGAATTTTTGGACAAGAATGCAGCAAAAAGAGAAATAATTATGATAAACGTGTGCCCAGAAGCTGAAAGAGACTATGGATACAAAACCGAATCTAGGCTGAATTTAGGGTTCTAGATACAAATTATTGTGCATAAAGTGCCTAAGAGGTATGAAGAGTGTATGTATGTGCAATTGAAGTGAATAGAAACAATTACATAGTAAGCCCTAATTTTGAACCTAAATCAGAAATTGACCTAAATAACAAGATAAACTCCTTGTGTTGAAGTAGAAAGCACAAAGTTTTGGAAGAACAGTAACAAAAGAAGAAGAACTAAATTTAGAACTTGCTATTTACAAAACTCAGCTAAAACTGATGGTTGGCCGCCAAAATTTCCTCCAAATCTACACCAAAACTTAGGAATACCTCTTCCAAGAATTAGAGCACTTCAATAGGCCTTGAGTGATCTTGATT